>JAITYX010000047.1:4785000-4986231 GCA_021018815.1 Talinum fruticosum | reverse complement strand
CATAGTAAAGTGAAAATTGCTGGATCTATGTCAAAAGTTGAGTTGCATGGTACACAGATTTTCTTGGTTGATTCAGATTGCAATATGATATTTTAGCATATCATATCACCAATCTTGACAGCCCCCCCAAAAAAAAGGGAAAACAGCTGCCTAAAAAATAGAGAAAAGAAGAAGGATCGAGCTCCTCGTGATTCATCCAAAAAGATGAGATGAAAGAAGTGCTCCATAGCGTAAAACATAATTTATGATTCATTGCTTTCTTTAAACTTCAGAAAGATGTCCTACTCCAAACCCTTTAGAAGTCACTGAATTCATGGGTTTTCAGTCAATAACTAGTTACCCATACTGTCCTCGAATTGCCATTTCAAGCCTAAGAAATCAACAGTGTTGTAGGTCTGCCTAAGAGATCGAACTTGTCATTTGTTATGTCATCTATCCCCCTTCCTTTGAAATGACAGTGCATTGCAACGTGTAACATGTAATTTCCTTATTGTATGCTTGGTTAATATAAGGAAAGGACTCCCATCTTTTTCACTGCGGAGGTTGTATCAAGCAAATTTTAAAATTTTTAAATTTCATTATTGGGGGTGGGTGGGTTGGGAAGGGAGGGAGGGTTTAAAACAATTTGGATAGTAATGCCTTAGTATTGATTTCCTTATCTTGAAGCATGCCTTCCAATTCTCTCTCTCATTGGATCTAGTTATTGGACATGGAGTAGGCACTTATTCTATGTCAACACATGTGCGCAACATGACATTGGATACATGTCAATCCCAGTAATCAACAATTGGACGCAGCAGGTAGATTGTAGATGAACAAGAACAACCGGGTAGATAAAGAATAAGCAGGTAGATGATAAAGCAGGAAAATTAGGAAGAAGATTAAAAACTAGATGTAGATTGTTAAAGATTGAAGACTTTCGTTTATTCCACATGTATAATCTATAGCAGCTTAGTGTATGGTGAGATTGACAACAATCCCTCCCTCCCTCTCTCTCGGGACTTGTGCTTGCTAGTGCTTGATATCAACAAAAGTATTTAGTGTTTGGGTTTTGATACAGCTCCCATCAAAATATGTAATTGGGCATGTCATTATTGGTCCCATTTTTAATATGTATTGGGCCATCTTCTGGTGTCATAAATATGATTGTAATTTTAAGAGTCACTAATGCTTCTTATGGTGCAATTTGCTAAATATCATATGTTACATCACTAGTAGTTTTAAATTTGAGTTGTGTTACTTGTGTGTGTGTGTGGGGGGGTAATTGAATAAAGAAAACGCCTAAATGGCCTAACATGCCCCTCTAGCATTGGCCTTTGTAATGTCCATTTTCATGTGATTTTGATAACATATGCTTAGATTTTCTTTCCTTTTTTTAATAATAAATTTGTTCCACTATTTAAATTGTCTTCCTCCATTAAGGGTCTGTTTGTTCGTTTAAGTTTTTCAATATAGCGTTTATAGCGGCTATGAGCTGTTAATTATAGCGGTTATGAACTATTATAATGGTAATAATAATATTAATAATTTCTTTTCTTAATAATAATAATAATGATAATACTAATATCAATAATAATAATAATACTAATACTAGTATTATTACTATTATTACTATTACTATTATATTATGGAGTAATGAGAACAATAATACAATTAATAATAAAAAATAAATAATAATACGGAGAATTTTGAAGCACAAAATGCCTCGGACGAGTACGGAGCGGCAAGTAAAGATTATAATTGCGACGTGCACGTTGCACAATTTAATCCACATGCATTAAAAGGGATACTAGTTAGTCCTAGGCCGACTATTACATATGAAAGACCATCGGAACAACAATTTCATGATCATCGTAATACACAAACAATGAATGTACTTAGGGATGAAATAGCTACTATGATTCGTGGCGTAGTTGGGAATGTTGTCCAGTAGTATATGCGATATTAATTTGTCATTTGACTATAAATCGATTCATTACTAATTTTAATATTTCAAAGTAAAATGATATGTATGTTGTACAAAAATATTAACAAAAAAACAAATACGCTCTTTTCATATGTATGTCAAATTGTTGCAAGAATACGATAACAATGACGATGACAAACATTATAATAACAAGTTAAAACAATGATGATAATAATAGCAAATAACAATTATAGTATTGATATTACTAAAAATTTATAAATATAATAATGTTCTCTTTTTAACAATAATAATAATAATAATAATAATAATAATCATAAATAATTGTATGAGGTTATGATTAGCTGTTAGTTATGGTGGTTAGTTGTTATAGCGGTTATAATTAGCTTGTTATAAGCTGTGAGCGGTTATAAACGCTAATTCGAATGGACCCTAAGTGTGACATTTTTATGAAATTTCTTTGATTTGTGTTTCCTATAAGCACATGTTCTGCAAGTTTTTTTTTTTTTTTTAAAGTTGAACTTGAGTTAACTGCCATATACATTTATGGACCTTTTGCAGATCCACGAGAAAGTCATGGAGTTGCAATCCTTGTTGAAGTTGGCAGACGGCAAGAGTTCTGGATATGGGTCAATAGATGCTCCCTTGTAATCTTCTATCTGTTATTATTTAGCATAGTAGCATTCTGTTGTTACATGAGCTTATCCATCTCAGTCCCATAAGCATAAGTGTGCCATTCTTCAATATCTAAAGAGTATGGTGAGAGATTTTTCTTTTTCCATAACCTTTATATGGTCAGAGCCCAACAAACTTGAAACCCTGGCATATCAGCAAAGTTTTGCTGTAAACTTGGCCATTCTTCTATGTCTAAAGAGTAGCATGGGGCATTTTTCTTTTTCCATAATAATCTATATATGGTCAGAGTCCAACAAACTTGAACTCCTGGCGTATCAGAAAATTTTTGATGCAAGTACAGGAATGGAAGTATAAGATCTAACTCTTTTATGTAGAACTGACAATTAACTCCCTATGAGGAAGTAAAAAAGCATTGTATCAATGCCTTTAAACTTGTGGTGTGAATTATGTGAGAAGAAGTTCAAGATGCTCCCCCTGTGTTGGACACTTGCATTCGGACATGAGTATGGACACTTGGCACGGCTATAAACAAAAGATGTACAAAAATTCTAAAAGATTTCCAAGTTTGACACGACACCTGAGTCGGACTCTCGACACTTACATGTGTATGGACAAGTCCGAGTAACATAGCTAATGTGTACATTTCACTCCGAAACTTTGCCTACATGATGCTACTGACACTTTTGAGGTATGCATGTGTCTATAATTCTGTTCTTACAAGTAAACTAGTGTGTTCTGTGTACCTTCTGTGCACTGAATATTAAACGGCATGCTGGTTTTCCTACATTGTGAAGTATGTTTATTAAACATTTCAACATAATCAATATATACATATCTAATCTAGTTAAATGCAAATCCAGGAGTTGATCTTATGTTTGAAAATGGCTTGTCTCTCTCTTGGTATGGATTTGATTTAATACCTATAGCTCACTTTCTTTTATTGAGAAAGGGCTTGTGTCTTATATACATTTATTAAGAAGGCTCTTCTTATGTAGCCACTTCCAATTCCAGGATGGACTTTTATCTTTTTAGTGTTGAGTTTTTATTAAAGTAGGATGCTTTGCTGGATCCCTGGTCGTTTTGGTTGTCATGAGGAGTGGGTGATCGCTTCTAAATAATGCTCTTTATGATGTTTTCAGGAGACTTTCTCCCCAGAAAATGAGTGCAGCTACAGATGCAAAAATATTGAATGAGAAAGCTGTTGTGTTGATTGAATGGATGCTCAGGTAAGGAGTTTTACTCATCATCCTTTACTGAATAATTTTATACTTGTCCTGAGGTTTCTTTTTATTCTCCAGTCATTACACTTATCGGATTGAGGAACACAGGCTATCAACTTTTGTATTTTAAAAGGAAAAAAATTATTTGAAGGATTCATTTCACTTTTATTTGTCAACAATTTTGCCAAGTTTGAATGTCTTTATGTAGTTTTGTCACTGTCCATGCTCTCTTCTAATTCCACGCTGGCTACAACTGGTGTCAAAGCTCAGCCAATTGATGATGAACTGCAACAAATTTGGCCCTGCTGTCTAGTGTCCATCTCATGTCTAAGATGGTTGAGTTAAGCCAAGATGCTTTGTCTAGAGTCTTCTGAATTATAATGAGTAAATTGTCGAATTGATCTTTTCCTGTTCTATTTAGACCCCTGGTTGATTAAAATTTGGGAGTTTATATGCCCCCAAAAATATTGTAACTGAATTAGGCCTAGTAGGGTGGGCTAGGTAAAGTGGTGTGTAGCTCTGGATCCCAACCTTGGCTTCACTTTGCGTTGTTTACCTTGTTTCTATCCTAATCATTAGTGAACTTACCTAGCAGATGTCGTTAGCCATTCATAACTAGATGTTCTGATAGATCTTTTACTGCACTGATATCTCTGAGTGATGTTCTATTGATTGCACAGATATCACTTGAAGCCCATTGAGGGTTTGCCATTGCACGAAATCTTTTGCTTTAAGGATGTTGACAAGCTGCGTACAGTAAGTACCAAGTATCATATACTCTAAAGTATAGTTTTGTCTATTTTGTTGCTGCATAGTGGGTCATTCATTTCTGTTTGGCATCAGGTTATGTTCAGGTTGAAAAGATTCGGTTCTGGTCCGGCCTTGGGTTGATTGATGTTTTGTCCGATAACTTTTTGCAAGGAAAAATAACTGTTTTAGGTGTTAGGTCGGGTATGGATTCAGGCTATTCTGTTCCTATTTCAGGCCAGTTTTTCCAGATCTATTTGAGCATTGTAGAGTAGTAGTTATGCAGGTAGATGGTTTTGAAACTAAAGAATACTGATAATTGGATTCTTGTGATTTGTCTTTCTCATGGCCATTTTGTGAACAGGTATATTGAATTAAATGGAAGCCATTTACGTATGTTTGCTCCGACTATTATCACACATCTGATACTTGGTTGATGTTTCTTTAGAGCCATCATATTAAATTTAACCTTATTATTAATTCAATAAATGGAATTATCAATGCTGTGGGATAATTTTTCTTTTTAACGAAAAAGACAGACTCGAAGATGTTTTTCTGGTTGTCTTTTTATTTATTTTTTTGGGGGTGGTAGTGGACTTTGAAGATCCTTGTATGATTTCTTCATTTGCACGGTCTTCTGTGCATAAAACATTAATCTGGAAGATTATTAAAGCATTTCAAATGCCAATTTTATCAGGCTTTACTTGGAGATCCCAGAAAAAAATTCAAGCTGATCTTCTGGAGTCCCATAAATACATGAGTTGTAACTGCTGCAGCAATAGGGAAACAGATTGCTGCCATCCCTTCATGACACTTCAATTATGTAAGATTTTCTTATGATTCCCTGCAGTTTTACTTGACCTATCTTTTTAGCCTCACTTGATGCGTGTGGCTGATGTTTTTGACTCATCTATTTTTCCTTTTCCTTTTCCTTTCTCATTTTTCCTAATGGCTGTGAGTGGCTAATGGGCATAAATTATGCTATCATGATATTTGCAGCTCTGCTTTCAAGTAGGAAGTCCAATAGTTTGTTCTTTCTTTCTTGTTATTTTATCCTCATATCCCCACATCTCAAAGATGAATTTCCTGCAAATAGTAATTTTTTTCCTGAAATTAGTTAGATACTGTTTTATGTGCGTAACCAATCCATTCGATAAGGTTGCTAAGCATTTAAAGCTTCTATTCTGCATCCTCCTGATTTTGAGCTAACCGGTAATGTAATTTTCCTCTTTCTTAAGGTATGTTCTTGCTCAAGAGCATGGTGACATTATTAATGTCCATGACTGGTACCAATCTTTCAAGGCGACTATTATACAGCCGTCAACCAAGGCACGAAGCAAGTCAAAGCATTCTTCATCATCTAAGAAAAGAAAGAGTATTGATCATTCTCCAAGCTACAGTGAAGCCACTGTTCAGTATCCTTCAGTATTCTTGTTTTACATTCGTTGCAGTTTCAATTTTCAACAGACCCTTTTTAGGTGAAAGTGCTTTTTCTAGCTAGATACCAGGTCTGTGCAGTTATATGATCTACACAGGATAGTTCTTTATCTTATGGCTGTTTCCTAGCTGCGCCTCCATAATCGTGAGGTTGATCAGGGGGTGGGTGTTAATTCTGAACTTGTGCTTTATCTCAATGTGACATGATGTTGCATAGAAGAAGCAGGGATTCAAAATGTGGTTTTGGTTGCGATTGTGGTTTCGGTTGTGATATGGAAAACTTGCCCTAATGAGGAAATCACATTTCATTTCGCGTCGCGGGGTGGAAATGCGGTTCGGGCATCCTGAAGACCTTTCCCATGTGACCATTTCATCAATCCATGAGCAGAAGTGACCACTAACCAAGGCAGATTGTTAACAAATAAATTGTTTTGTTATGGTCTGAGTCAAGTGACTTTAAGATCCAGTCAAAACGGGTTAATGCGGAACACAAGTTTGGTCATCTTGAATTTTGTGATTCTAGGTTTATTGTCAGTTTGTCCATTAAGTTTATCTAGTAAAATCAAATCAAGATTAGCCAATTTAGTTTCTCATCAGGTCAAGTTAAAATGGATCAGTTTCAGTTTGGAGACGAAGGACTGAGAAAAGAGGATTTTCCCTCTTATTTGTTACTGTGGTGGATTACTTCTCAACTCCTAAAAAGTATCAAAATAGGAGCTTTGGTTTTCATCCTGTTGTAAGAGCATGAAGATGCATCATCTTTAAATAGCACTGTTTGGTGAGGCAAATTAGGTCTCGATGGATATTTTTATTGATGATTTTGAAGAGATTTTAAAATGTTTGGGACACGAACACAATAAGAGAGGTCCTAGCTAGTTCTCAGTGGGGTCGATGAAGGTGAAGTTAATAAATTCGTCAAGAAGGAAAACAGGTTTCTAGATTGGTTCTTTGCTTCCAAAGTATTTGTAGCTAGAGACTGATACATTGGTACAAAAGATACACTGCAGAACTTGTAGTAGTAGAAATTTCCCAATATGCAAGGACACTAGTCTACTCTGCTGTTTGGTCTGACTGCTTTCTGGTTTAATGCGTTAGTGGGTTTTCTTTTTCCTTTTTTTTTGGTTTTTGGTGGAGGGGGGTGAAGGTGTCTAATGTGTTCGATTTGTCCCAACAATTTATCAAGAAAGGCTGTGGCTTTCAGCAGGAATTTTTGTTGGAAACTAACCTTGGTTATTGTAAGACTCCTTTTATTGCTTTGTATTGAGTGTGTTGATTGAAAAGTATGGAGGTTGTATGTCAAGGATGTGAAATTATGGAGTAAAACTTTGTGATTCAAGTACATATGTGATGTAGCTAGGAAGAAAGATGATTTATGGGTGAGATGGGTTCATACTCTATAAGTTAAGGATGAGAGCATTTGGGATTATTTTCCATCACAAGACATCCCTTGCCAATGGAGAAAGATATGCAAGATAAGGTCAGAGAAGGGTGCAATTTTACTTGAACTTTGGGATAAATGGAATGTATTCCACAACCAGTGGATACCGTCCTTAAGCCCTTAAAATTGGCTACCTTTGGACTAGTTTGGGGTAGGCGTAGTGTTCACTCAATTATCTCTTCGTGTATTTTACTTCAGAAATGCTTGTAAAAGTGAGGGTTAAGCTCTTCAAACATGATTTACAGCCTATGTATTATGTGAAAGCAAGCTAATGAGGATATTTGGGGGATGTTTGGGTTCTTTCCCTTTCACATAGTATCAGACTCGGTTGGCTGAAGTGTAGGAGCTTCATATATATATGTGTGTGTGTGTTTGTGTGTGTATATATATAATATATCTGAAGAAAGTTGTTTTCCATCATAAGCAAATGAAGTTTTCCATCATGAGCAAATGATTTGTGTTAGATGGAACATAGCTTTTTCACTTCATATGACGAGAGAGAAATACTAGCTTTTTAATTCCGATGAAGCTGTAAAGCACATTATAAGGTGCTACAGGGAAAAAATCTAGAAAATAACTAGATTTTGTAAATAGTTTAGTGATAAAATACTCTCAAGTACAATGTACCCCTTTGATTAAGGGGAATTTTGTTCGTAGTAATGTGTATCGAAACCTTAGCATTCTCGCCAAAAGAAATACACTTAAGTTAAATTTTGGCCACGTTTGGCCTTTTGGGTGGGTTTTGGGTGCGGCTTTAGGTAGTAGTTGATATTTTTTCTGATTGCAGGTGTATTTGTTTGATATCCTTAACCATGTTTTGCAACAGAGCACAATTTTGCAGGGCAGTTTCAGAGCTACAGATGACAGGACTTCTCCGAATGCCGAGTAAAAGGCGCCCTGATTTTGTACAAAGAATAGGTTTTGGGTTGTAACGACCTTACTCAAGAGGGAGCTAAGTGAAGCCATGTTTCCTTTTGCAACATTATCCATCGTACTTGACATTTGGATATTGTACTAGTCCATTTGTCTTTCCCCTTGCTTTACTGTATTAATTGTTAACATTAGTCCATTAACATTTCTTCTATACGATTAAGGTTGCCTACTTCACCGGAACTCTTGAAGCTTGCAAATATCTGACTGTCTAAGTATTATGCCAAGGACCTGAGTTTGAATGATCAAGAATTCACTAACCATATTTGGCTTAAAAAAGCATATTCTTTATGGGCGAGATCAAACTTTTTAATAATTTGTGGAACCTCACTGCAGCCAATGTACAAGTTGGTTCCAATATAGACTAGAAACCTGATGATATTCTTTATGGGCGAAAATCGAACTTTTAAGGTCAAGTTATTGTCGTTAGTGACTTGCGAAAGTTTGATGACATTTCGTGGTGCTATGTATATGTCATTGGATTGATGCGAAGCTGATGATACAAAAGGGAAAAGTAGTTTTGAGATAATTGAACATGAACACATTGACTACGTTTGTATGAATGTTCTTGTGGTATTGAGACCAAAATATTGTTTTGCATGAACCCTGAGAAATAGTTCCAATTATAGATTTCTTTTAAGTACTATGTGTATCACATGTCCTCAGTTTGTGTATTTAAGTACTATAAGGAATTGTGTAGGTCTAGATGCATGTGATCCAATAGTTTTAACTTTAATTTACTAAGTGCGAGACATGTATTAAATATTTTAACCGAACTCACCTATATAAAGAAACTAGGTTTATACCCTTCTATGCAAGGGTATTAATTAATTTTATTTTTATTATTTTTAATTAATTTATACCAATAAAAATTAATAATAAGTTAAAAGAATATAAGTATACATACATATCTTTAAATAGTTAATATAAAAACATATTTTTTAATTTTTTTATGATTTACTTTATTGTGTGGGAATACGGATAGCCATTGGTAGTGAGAGTAAATAAGTTATAGTGCATTAATGATATTGTAAATAAGTACTACTATTAATAAATTACACAATAAATTGAATATAAAAACATTTAATTCATTAAAAATATGTAACTTATACATCCATTGAAGGTATAGAAATTCAAGAGTTCAATATTAATAATAATTTTAAAAATAATAATTTATATTAATCATATTTGAGTACAATATTGATGTATAAGTATTAATGTAATGTAATTTATTATTATCAAATTTTATCACTAAATTAGTATATCACAATTGTAATATTTTAATATTTTTGGATTATGTAGGTGGTTAGATAAATTTCAGACCAAAATAAATTTGAAAAAATTACATTATACACTCTAATTTTATTATTAAATTATATTATTTTTAAAGTTATTCTTTTAAATTTTTTGATTATATAGTCGGTTACATAACTTACATATTGAAATAAATTTAAAAAATTATATTTTATACTCTACTTTAATTGTTTTAAATTAGTACATTATTATAATATTATTGTAATTTTTATCATCAAATTTCATTACTAAGTTAGTTAAATTATTTTAAAATAATTTAATTTTTCAAATATTGAAGTATAATATCAATGTATTTTTTATAATCAAATTTTATGTCTAAATTAGTATATCATAATTAAAAATCTATAACATTTTTTTTATTATGTAGTCGGTTACATAAATTATATATTAAAATAATTTTAAAGAAATTAGATTATTAAAATAGTATAATATTAATGTAATTTTTATCGTAAAATTTTATTACTAAATTAGTATATCATTATTGCAAAAGTATAATATTAATATTACTTTTACTAAATTAGTAAAGTAGTTTAAAGATAATCTAATTTTACAATTAATGTTATCGCCACATAAGCATCATACGTGTCGCTCCTATATCGCTTAGACCCAACTTTTAATATATAAAGAAATAGCCTGGGATGTTAGTTTCTTATATTAGTTGAATAAACTTACATGTATCGAACGTTTTGTTAATAATGTCGTACGTCCGCTTACACAAATAGAAGTTGAATACTGCTTAAATTTGCTTAATATTTAGATGTATGAATGACATGGATTAAACATTGTTTAGATGTATGAATGACATGGATTAGAGTTATCATAACGTGTTTTGTATAACTTATATTATATTGACTTTTTAATTTAGAAGTGAATAATAATTTATTAAGAGGTGACTTTTATTAGAGTTATCCCTAATTAAATTATTAGTCACCCTCTATGTATTTAAAGTCATTATAAAAGTTTACGTTTTATAATAACTTTACATGAAACGGTCTCGCACAATACGTATAGCTATTTTTTTGGTGCACATGAGCCACAAAGGGCAATACAATACAATGGGGGAGGGGAATCGAACTCGATATCTAATGTACTCGGGACCTCGATCTTGACCACTAGGCCATGACCTCATTGGTAATATCGAGTATAGCTATGGATACACTCATTTGCCAAATTAAAAAAGGAAAATAATCATGAATATATATATTAGGTTTAGGATTAAGTATAATAACCATAACTTTGGGAAGTTAAAAAAGAAAAATATTCCAAGAACCTTTGTTTTATAGCATTCTCACATTTAGGAAGCGGATGATCTTCATAACATTTGCCAAATTTAGTTATTATTTTTGATAGAAAGTAATATTCTACGGCATTATTAGTGTATGGTTTGGACATACAAGATATTCTATAATTGTTCTTTCAAATATTTCAAGCAATATACGAAAACAAGATGCTATATCTCAAGTTGGTTGGATGTAACATTCTTATCTTTGAACGTGATTGTATAATGTCGATTGTATTTCTTTATATATGTATGAAACTTTGTTCACATTTTATAGATAAGGGCGTGAAACACGTTTTAATAAGCATGTCAATAGTTAAACTTTTGATATCATGACATAAATTTAGACCTACATAATTCATTATACATTTATTGATATTTGTTGGCAATAGATATATGAAAAAGCCTTCAAAATAGGACCAACTATGTAGGATAGGAGTCATAAACTCGTACTTTCTCTCATACATAATATATTTTTTCACACATATTTCTTTTTTTTTTTTTTTAATACTAATAATTAACTTATAACTAAATCACATTGCATTTTTGAATTAATCACTACTGATATTCATATTCATACAGTGGGTCATACTTATAGGACGCAATAGAGAAGATTTGTCAGCAGATCCAGCCTACAAAGCCCCTATCTCGGGATATCCAGTGGGCTTCTAAGAACCCAAGGAAGAGAGATCTATCAAAGGTTAAGAATAAGTACATGACATTAACCGACCAACATCCTCCCACACAAAGTAGGTAAATTATTCCCTCCCTGCGTGGGGGAGGTGCTAATGAGTTGATGGCCAGCAAACCAACAACTCTTCGACATGTCTTAAAATATATGACTTCTAAAATATAACCTCCTAAAAATATAATATATACTTTGCTAAACCTTCCTAATTCCCATCCGATATTTTACAACAAAGACCAAAAGACAATTTCTACCAAATTTTTTAAAACATGTTTTAAAATTTACACGTTGGTTCCAGTATGTTCGAATCTGAACTTGTGTGCTGGATCAACCTAATCCACTTGGTGCATGAACAAAGCCCAATAGTAGTAGGGAGCCTATATCAGTCTGTCTCTCTACCTTGTAGTTCCCATTCTTTATTTGAGTTATTTGACTTTGAATTTTCAAGGATGTTCTTCCCATTTCTACTTGAAACGTCCGAGATATAATATAATTCCAAATAATCCTCAATTTAGTAATTTCTTTGATTAACAATCGATTGACAGTTGAATCCCATTTCATGTCTAGATTAATAGCTACCAATATAATACATTTTCCATATGTTGGATCAAACTTGTGTGATCAAACAGGGAAGAGAGAGATAAATAAATATTTTATTAATGTTTGGCTAATCAAATTTGAAAGCCAGACACTCATATATATAATAATCGAATTACAATTAAAATTACATTATCTGGTCTAATCTTCTGTTATACCCCTCAATCTATATAAGAGGTAAAGGGGACAAACATATTGTATCATTAAAAAAAAACTGACAAGAAAATAACCCTTTAGTAAAAATTTCAGGTAGTTGAAGTCTAGTAGGAATATAATGAACAACTTAATAGTCACCATGTGAGACATATTTCCGAACAAAATTTCAAGTAGCTAAAGTCTATCTTTTAAGACCAATTTCTTCAAATGAATTTATTTTCTTTGGAATGAATACAAAAGAAAAGTTTGTTGTTTACCAGGTGGGACATACCTTGATCTCAAGAAGTTTGTATTCTTCTAGATGATTGTCCAAAGTTTTCAGGTTTATGGACTACATTATTCACCAAATTGAATTTAAAATCATCATCATTAAGCTCTTTATCAACCTCATCAAACTCACTTTCTTCTACCATTTTTCATATTTTCTTGTTAATTTCTTTTAACATCTTTTAATGGTATGAGTGTTATTTTCATCTAATTTAATCAGATTCATTTATTGATAAATCTCTTCTTTAAAGTAGAGATAATTCGCTTCATCTTCAAGGAGACATAATACTTGTTTATCGATAATTACACACATTATTTTATTAGTTTTCTAAAATTTAGTCATTATCAAACATATTTTGTAGTTTATCCAGATTATATTATGCATACTACATCTTGTTTATTTGAGGCTTTTTCAACAATTAGTTTCTCTTCATTTTTAGGGTTGTCATTTCTTGTAAAGAAAATTTATTTTAGGACTTTGAAAGGGATATTTATGTTGAAAACAAACACCCTTACCTAAATCATACTTAATAATACTTCTTACTTTGTTTATTAAAGAGAGATGTATTAACGATAATTACTTTTTAATCTCTTTAATCTCAATTTTATTACCTTCTAGTTCATATTTTAGTCTTAGAACTATATCTGTGATAAAATTTAATTGAGGTGCTAGTAAAGTAGATCATTCAAGAGTATGTACAATATGAGGAAATATGGGAATATAACAAACAAATGATGGTTCAAACATTAATTATAGTTAACTATAATTATTAATATGACAACTAGGCTCGATACCAGACTTTACAAATCTTTTAATGGAGATAAAATAATTCGTTCAAGAATTTTAACACACAAAGCCATAATACCAATGCATATTATATTAAAAAACATATGAATATAATAGAGTTCTCAAATCTAACAGATCCTTAAACTTTTCAAAGTATTCACTTTTACCACTGAAATATTTTTTGTTTCAAACCTTCCATTAGCCAATTGAAAAATGTTCAAAGTTGCTCTAAGGCTCACTAGTTACCTATTGTAGCTGGTTTTATATGATTTTTCTTTTTTTTTTGGGTCCTTCTTCCTGGTTTAAGTGAATTTTTAGAAATAAAGTAAATGAAAATATCACTATATTTCCCTCCCTCCCTCAAATTTGGCTATTTTTCATACCTTTATCCACTCACTCTCTGTTTCTCATTCGCCCTGTCAAAACCTATTTGAAGAATTCAAAAACACTGAATTTGTCGATGTCAAGCAAAGCCATCATCGTGAAGTTGAGAAGGAAAACTTGTCAAATCTTTCTATTTATGGAGCAAGAGGCAAAAAACATCAACCATAATCGGGTAAGTTTTTAGATGCAATGGGGGTCACATGCCTGTTTGCCTATTGATCAAGATCCTACCATGAAAATAGTAATAGAGGCAAAATTTCCATCAACTACTCATAGGTTCACGCATTTGGCATATCATGAGGAAATTATCGAAACGGTCGGAAGCTCTTTGAATTATAACAATGATTTTCTTGCTCAATTTAAATCTTGTGTATACAACTCGAGACTCCAATAGAATTTGAAGAAAGATGGAAAAATATTATCCAAGATTTTGGATTGCATCATAATGTATGGTTATCTCATTTGTTTCATATTCGAGAACGGTGGATACCTGCCTATTTCAGGGATTTATTTTTGGGAGAAGTGTTAAGAACAACATCTAGATCTAAATGTGAGAATTGATTCTTCAACAATTAACTAATCCACATTTGAGTTCGGTTGAGTTTTGGTTACGATTTGAGAGTGCGGTGGAGTTGCAAAGGCATAGACAGATTGCGGAGTTGATAATAAAACATCTACTTTAGTGCTCGTGTTGAAGACCACCAAAGATTTAGAGAATCATGCAAGTGAAGTCTTTACTTATGTTAATTTTTACAAGTTTCAAGATGAATTCCGAAATACCTGTATGGATTGTGAAGTTGAGAACAAAGAAGTAATTGACGAGGGGCTAGTAATTATTGTGGTAGACAATAGTCGCAAGAGGGTTATGAAAAGGCAAGTTATATATAACCCTTTCATCCATGTGGGTCATTGCTCATGCAAGATGTTTGAATGTGAAGGTATTCCATGTTGCCACATTTTGTGCATTTTGAAAAGAAAGTCTTTGCGTGAATTGCCCTCATATTCTATTTTTGAACCGATGGACTAAAATGACTGCAAGCAAACCAATTTTTCATGTGGATGGTACACTTCTAGAAGGGCGCCTCAAATGGACCATGAAGATAGTCAAATTTCAAGAATTTGGTTAGACTTCTTGGATTGCATGCAAGTGGCTGGAAGAAACCCTGAAAAGCTTGTCCTTGTTGGCAAAGGAATTCAGAATGTCTTAAAAGAAGTTAAGAAGTTAAGTGGTAATACAAATGAAAGCAAAATAAGTGAATTGGAGTCATTTATTGGATCAAGTGCTCCTAGTCAAATAAACATTCTCCCGCCTAAATAATGTAACGCCAAAGGGAGTAGCAAACGCATTAAAGGTTTGAAAGAGAAAGCAATGGAGGAACAAGTAAAGAGGTTGAAACTTTGTAAAGCATGTGGAAAACAAGCTTACCATGATAGTCGTAATTGTCCTATAAAGAGCTCTTCAGGATATTAAGGTAGTTAAACCCCTACTTTAGTTTATTTTCTATCCAATTTTAATCTTCGTTGTCATGCTAATTATGTGTTGTTTTAATCTCTATTTCAGGATTTTGTGTAGCTGTGCTAAAAGGAGCAAGTTAGATAAAAATGGCAGTTTTCTTCAAGTTATCTAAGAAAATTTTGTGTAGTTGTGCTAAAAGGAGCATTTTAATAATTTGTATTTGCGAACTTTTATGTTGTGTTCGTTTGAGTCTTGTAAGTATGACAATGGAGTTTTGTATGTATAGCAACGGATTTGAGAATGGCAAGTTATCATTTTCAAATCATATTGAGCTTTCTAAATTTATTTCAAAACTGAAACCCGAACTTAACCTGCTGTTTGAGCTGTAATCAACAAGATGGAGGTACTGTGTAAACAAATATGCAAGTCACATTCAGCTCCTCCACGTCCTACGATGCAGAATCCAGTAAAAAGATTTTCCCAATGGCACATGCTGCATAATGCATATGTACTATGCTATGAAGCGAGAAGTTCATCCGGCCAGGTGCTGCAACAACTGCTGCTATGTGCTGCTGGGTTGGAGCTGTGATCCCAGACATTGTCCCACGGCTCCAAGGATTTTGAACATCGATCAACTTGCATAAAGATGGCAAGTTAGCCTTATGGTTGACAAGACAAGAAGGAAAATCAGCCACTTTCAGAGTCAAGTTTGGCCATGCCACCATATGTTCAAATATGAGTGTTCCATTTTTATTTCATTTTTTCTGGGGTGTTTTTTTTGAAGGGGGAAGAGGGGGGTTGAACAAGGCCTTGAACATACTTTTACATGCCATAATGTGGAACTACGGATGTATTGTCAACAAAGTGCAAGATAGGAAAATTCAAATATATGACCAAAATAATTTCAATTTTCGAAAGTTTGACCTAAAGTGAGACAACTAGGTGAAGGCAATCTAAAGCAAATAAGGATTAGCATGCATGCTACGGGGTTTGGTGAACAGAAAAACACAATAATCAAAAGTACTCAAGTGAAATACTATCAGTAAGATCTAGACAAAAGGGACAAAAGACAGCTAGGTGAAGGTTCCGTAAGTATGGCCTAGAGATCTTCTTGAATTCAACATCTCAACAACCCCAGTATTGAACTATTGCACAATGCATGATGAGTTTCACATATCATATGCATTTCAAGCCTAAAAGTGCATAATGTGACAGGGTATATTAGCGTATTTAAATAAAGCTTGTTCTAGCACCACCAACCACTTGCTAAGTTATTCGGTTGAACTAGTTCACCGATACTCGTAATCCTTTTCTGAAGCTAGATCCCATTCATGAGCCTCAGCTTTATAGGTAGGTGGCCTAGGGCACAGGCAGGGGGTCAGTAACGAATGTTACTGCCCCTGTCCTCCTAGTTCTTCTAATCAAACTCATTGCCGACTCAATTTATCCTGTTTTATGGAGCACATGCTCATCAAATACTGTCCTCAAACTATTTTGCTTTCATTTTGTCACTATTACAAACACCTTAATCAATTGGACCATCTTGCCGAGTTATCAGTCCAAAATAATTATACTCATGACACATTTTGTAGTATTACTAACAAGCCAAGCTTCAAGATCTTTTTCCCTTATTCCCATGGCAAGTAGCCCATCTCTATCTCTTTCCTTTATTCACGTGGGCAACTTGCATCTCTAAGTAAATCCATTGAAGCAAAGCAGCTGTTTTCATTGAGCTTGATCTTTATCGACCATATCTCTGTCATAAATTCAGATGATACAGAAGAAACTGGAACTTTACCTGTTTTTGTGTTATCAATATTACTAATTTAAGTTCTAACAACTTGGATGGAACTGGTTTCCACTCGTAATGACTGCTGAGCTTATGAACACAATCTTTGAAGCCAAAGACTATTTTTGTGCTCTGGGTTGACTTGACAGACACAAGAGATTCTCGCATTTGCATATCAGTAGACATGGTTTATGACGCCAGAGTGCACCTGTGGAGAATGACCAACCATAGCAAGCTTATTGAACTCATCTTTGACGTTGTTAATACCAGGAAAGATGATGATGCTCGTGTCAAAAGAAGTACACACCTCAACTGATCTCACCGGCTTGTCTGTTTCAAAATTCAAGAGAGAAATATTATTTTCTGATAGAGCTGCCAAAAGGTGGTCTATTCTGGGTTAGAATCTCAATTACCTGCCTCCGTCATCTTAATGAAAAAATTAAAAGAAATAAATAAAGTGTGAAAAGATTGAACCCTTAAAAAACCATAGGGAAGTATTAATCAAACTGGACCAAGCCAAAAACAAACCATCCCGACAACCATGCTATTCATCTCTCTGAGGACGCGGCACCTGAAACGAACTTGGGGTTATCAAAATTTGTACAAGTGACCATAACTAAAAAGCCCCTTTGGCTAGTTCTACTTCTAGTCACTGTTATTTCCCTTTTGTTTATACCTTTATGCTATCTCCTTGAATGCTTCATTTGGTATTTCTGCTCCTACCCCTGTAGAACTTCGCTTGAGAGCCACACATGTCTCCTTTCACTCCCTTCACTTATCTTTTCATCCCTTGTGATGACAACCATACTTTTAACCTGGTTAATTTTATGTACTTTAAAACCCTTTTCCATAATCGAAAACGCAATATGTCCGTGCCCTCTTAATCTGACACAAGTACAAGCACCTATTATTAAGGGAGGAAAATTACAAGCAAAACATCTTTCAAAGAGATTGAGGCCTAAATTAAAGGTGCAATATGTTTGTGAAAGCAAGCCTTTAATTAAGTGAAACAACATTTATCCTAGTAATATAATATTGAAAATGCCAAAAACAACTCAACTTGCAATGACACACATTTACCTCATGTCATGCCCAACAAAAACTTATTACTCTGCATCACAAGACAAATTACACCTAAGAGCTTTTGGTTTTTATGTTTAGAAGCAACAAAAACTTAGCTTAGATTGACACTCAGATAGAAGATTAAGGATCTAATACTTTGGCATATACTGCTAGGGTCCAACATACCGATTTCAAGACTAATGATTCCAACAAATGGCCCTAGAACTCAACATTCAGCAAAAGAAATGGAACCTTAACAACGGTACCTGCTGATTTGATGCCAACGGCTGAACTGCAGTCCTCTCCAACTGAATGATATACCTAACCAGTGTCAGGCTGTCCAAATTCACCAAAGATGAAGGAGACTATATGAAGGCCTCCTTGATGCTGAATTAAGCTTAAGCTGTTGGCAACATAAAAAGAACCCGATTTCCTGTTTCTATTCTGCATCAACTATGAGCCAATTGTTCAAGATTATGCAAAAGTTTATCATGCTTTTCAGAATAACCATATGGGCCCATTCTGTTCAAGAAATGCAATCTTAGTAAGCAGGGTTACCATCCCACAAGTAAGCAGGGTTACCATGTTTCATTTTTTAACAAATTAAATCCATGATTGCCTACTTAGACCTTCACAGGGGGAACTAAATCACAATTGTTATTGAAGCCATGGATATATCCAAAAGAACTGACAAAAGGATTTCGCAATTTCATTGAAAATCACTTAATAGGAGCAAGAATAGTGTAAATTAACAACAATGAAACAATGACAATAGCCCCAAATAGAGTAAACCTAGGGCTCGTCCAAAGCATGAGGTTCGATTTCTCTGTCCTCTTAATGGGATCAACTTCTTCAGAAAGTGGGTAATTCGAAGGCCTCGGATTCCAAGTCACATACTTGTTCGGAGAGAACTGGGTCGTTTTCTTTTTCCCCGATTGCTTCTTGAAGCTCGACCATGCTTTGTTCCAATCAGTAGAGAACTGATCGCCTTTGCTGCTGCTGCTGCTGCCGTTGTTGTCCTTGGCATCGCCGCCATTGCCGTTTCTCTGGGGTTTCTGGGAAGAGCATGAAACCCTGAAAGATGAGGAGCAGGAGATAGAATTGCTCAAGGGATTGGACGAAAAGAAGGATCGGACACAGCTGCTAGTGCTTGTGGGCATTGAAACGAGCAGAATATTCATGGGCATCAGCATCATTTTCCAACTCCTTGAAAATCAAGGAGTAGTTTTCTTCTCTTTGGGTAGCCAGTGGCCACAACTCTCCAGCCAAAGTGTGAGATGGACTCTATCATCATCAATTTTGGCTTCTTGCTTTCCCAATTTACCACAGCCACTCCCCAAATAGAAAGGAACCCCCTTATTCCGAAGTTCAAAAATATCATAGCCACTCCTGCTTCTCGTAAATAAATACATAAAATTCAAGTTGAAAGAAAACAATTATGTGTTGTTGGGTCCAATGAATCAATTCTGAAAGAGAGTGGGTAGGATGTGCGATTCAATCAGTTTTTCTTGGGTTTGTTCTTTTTTAACTTATTATAAAAGTTTATATCCGCATTCAATATTATCAACACCGATTATTAATAATAATAATCAGAACTCACAAGTACTTGGTTATATTTTTCAATTATAATTTTCTATTTAACACTGATAAGTACCTATCAATAATAACTGAATCAAAATTACTTATGATAAATCAACTTGTCATAGACCTGAATTTTTCATCATATAACATGGATTATGGTACTACTATCTCCTCCATTTGGACATGTTTGAAACTCTAGGATGCTTGTCGCTTTTAATCCATTTCGACACTATGGGCGTTTGGCAATCGGTTGTTAGTTGTTTATATTAGTTGTTAGTTGTTTGTATTAGCCTTTTGTGTTAGCTGATTGTATTAGTTATTTCAAACAAAAGTGTTTGGTAAACTTAGCTATTTTTAACAAAGTTGTTTGATAAAATTACTTTTTACCCATGATTTTTATTAATTGAATATTTGTGATTTTTGTTTCTTCATAATGAATAAACACATATATGACCACTTTAATTTGGTATTTATTATTAGATTATATTATTTTGTTTATTATCTAAATTATCTAAAAAAATTACCACTCAAATAATGGGTGATATTAATATCCAACATTGTGAGACTAATAATTCCCTTATTATTTATTCCAAGTAAATTTGTAGGTCAAATAAATAATTTTACTAAACTCACTCTTAATATTATCCCCAATTACATTGGGTCATCAACTAGCATAATATGTGAATTTTTGTGACTAATGATCAAATTAGGTATTTTTATAAATTTGTATACTAGTCAAAATAGATGACAAAAGCAATATCAAACTTAAATAAAATTATTGTTTAGACATAATTACTATCAATAGGGATTTAATGGAAGATGACGAGTTAATGTAATTATGATAAAGTTTTGGTCAATTAAGTCATTTAACAAGTAAGGTTCAAAAAGTCATTTTAAAACGCTACTCAAAATAACTTTTTACAAAATAACTTTTTGGGACCAAAAGCCAAACCACCAAACATCCCATATAACTGTTTGACAAACAGTCAAACTATCCCAAAACTCATTTTGGATGAAAAGCCAATCAAAAAGCCAACATTCAAACAAGGCCTATAAGAGTGCATCTCAATGTCGACAACAATTTTTTTTCTTTTTACATGTTTCGAGTTATGTAGATTGTAAAGATAGGTTGGTATATTATATGATTATTGACATGACATTTTATTAGATCAATGAGATGTCAGGAGTACATGTCCAAAGAAGTGTATCGTACGAAGTTCAAAAACAACGTTTTAGGGAGGAGGGATGACCCTTAGGTAAGATTTAGAGGAACATCAAAATATTAGAGCTCTTGTCTATCACACATCCTACCAACCCGTAATGATAAAAATGGAGTTAATATGTTTGCTATGCATAATGTTTGAAAGTGTTGTTACTAAGTACATGTCGGATGCTAATCCATTAGAAGACGGTCTCGTGAGGTTTGTGTGATCTTTCAACAACGAATACAATTATATAGGCTTCGTATAAAAAGTTCGCTTTTGGCTCTCTATCTATATGTCACAGTTTCAAAACCACTAAGATATATGGAAAAAAAAATTGACACTTTATTACACGTATATCAAAACCAAGAGACGTATATTTTATCCTGGCTTACTAATAAAATTTTATGCGTTGTTAGTAAAATCGTGGTTATGGTTCAAATCATGTGTGACACTTGTTCTCCCCAAGTTTTAAATTTAAGTTCTATAAGTGAAGAAAACATATAATGAAAGAGCTCTATTTTTTAAGAGCTAATAATAATTTTTGTTCTAATCTTATAGATCAAATAATAAAACTAAAATCTGAATTTAATGGGTACATTAAGTGTACATTTAGTTTTATTTCATCCGTATATTAATATATCATATCATATCATTACATTCAAAAACTCTATTCTTACTAACAAAAAGTATACACTCATTGTAATTGAACGATTTTATTTTATTTTTTAATCAAAATCTCATATTTTTATGGTGATATTTTCAATCTAATTATGTAATGTCATATAAGTAAGAATTTTATATCAATTTAATTAGTATATCGAGAACAGTTATACTGTAATAGCCGTTACACCTAATTTAACCAAAAAATTATATTATTGTTTTTTTGATAATTAGTAAATGGAAAAATCAGGTAGAAGTCGGAGTGTTAGGGTGGGTAGATTCTAGAATGTCAAAAAATTAAAAAGAAAAAACGTCCAGTAAACACCCCCTTTTTGCAACTATAAAAACTGCCCGCCTCTTTTGAAAGACGTATTAAAAATTTTCTCAAAAGGAGTTCAATTTTGACGACTACTTGGTCGTTGCTTCGCCTCCTTCCGGTACGCTCTCTCTCTCTCTCTCTCTCTCTCTCTCTCGATTTCCTCTAATCGCTTGCAATTAGGATTTTCCTTCTTTAAATTCATGTGACTGATTCACAGATTTGATGTTTTTTCGATTTTAACTAAAGGAATGTAAATGTAGAATGCGATTGAGCTTATCTGACTATAATTTCGAAATTAATTATTGAGCAGCAATGAAGGTTTCTGTAGGGGGTTTAGGTTCAATTCTATCTTTCTCTCTCATTTCTTTTTTCTTGGAATTCGGAAGATTCATCGCATTTTATTTGTAATCAGGAGTGTTGGAGCTCCTGTTCTTGGATATCAGGGAATTATTGGAGTTATAACGTGAAGGTATTACTGTGGATCGGGTCAGAATTGGGGGAAATTAGTGAGTTCTATTTTTGGTATGAGAGTTGAGGAAGCTGAATTGAAATGGAAGTTAGGGTTCGGGAGTGTTCAATGGATTTACCTAGAATTAAGGTTCCTGCAATGTGCATCTGATTTGCACGGTTATATAATGTGAAATTAAGGGCTGTCAACGATGGCATTGTCCTTGTAGAAGTAAGAGCGCAAGGAATGAGGAAATAGGCAAAGAAGAGGACACCCACCCACCCAAAAAAATCAATTATCCTAAGGGGGAGATTTTAGGTTGATTCAGTGCTTTCATAAGTCCCACTGCCATAAGCAATGAGAGGATGCTATGAAGAAATAAAAAGAGCTACTTGAAATTGATATTCCAAATGACATCTCTTTGCGTCGATCCCAAAGAATCCCATCTAAGATTATAAGTGATACATCGGGAGGAGTTTGATGGAGCATGATGCTGGATAATATGTTTTCTGCATTGGTTTTGTATGGGTGCATATGTTGTATTCATATTTTCTATGGTCTTGGCATTGATGCTATTTTGTAGGGTTATTTGAATATTCATGCTGCTTCTCTTTCAATAAATAGGCAAGATGAGTTGGTAGATATTGGAGAAAATTGAGTTGGAATAGACTAGGGAAAGAGTTCAATTTCTTTGATGTCAATACCTAGCCAATACTAACTTTTATTGGCTTTCATTTTAAATATTTGCTATTTCTTAGTCTATACTTTGTATAATGCGTGGAGGTATTTTCGTGTATAAATTGCACTCTGAAAACTGCAATTATGAAGATATGGAGTTCAGGTGGTTCGCCATATGTTTGTCCTTTATATTTTCCTTCTGAAACCAAATCACTCCATATAAAATCGTTTATGGGTGTCCCAGAAGTAGTGTTGTGATTATGTGCGACCTCAATTTTGGTTCTTTTGGTGTTCAAATACATGTAAGTCTAGTCGTTCTGTAGAACTCATTTTCCAATTGGTTTGGCCAGGTAAGAACTAGGAAGTCTGGCCATTAATGAAAATTCATGGGAAACAGAATGGCAAGAAGTCATGTGGGATGTAAAATATTCAAATGAGTGGCTCAACATACTTTGCAGGGCTGTGGGAGGTTTACTTCTGTAAGAAAGCTCAAGTTTAAGCAAGATATTTGAAATGCCCTGCTAGGAAGACCAAGTAATTTGGATGCAAACTTGCCTTACACTATTTCCAATAAGGGTGGCATTCCTATGATAAAATGACCTTCAATCTTAGTAAATCTCAGTAAAGCTTAGGGAATTTGTAAATAAAGAAGTTTATGTTTTCCCCCAAAGTTAATATGATTGATCTGAGAACACTTGACTACTGGAATCGTTTGGCTGACACTTTACTGGTTTTCTATTAGGTTTCTGCTACTGTGCTTTTGCTTTTCCATACTGTAAGAGACCTTGGGTGAGGTTTAGGGTCTCCAATGAAGCAGCCTCACCCCTGAATTACTCTCCGTGTTTGTTGAAATACAATCTTCAATACTATGCTTTTGCTTTTCCTTTTTCCTTTTGCTCTTGCTCTTTAAAATACTTTCTTGAGCTATGTTGAAAGTAATATAGTCTCTATAGAACACCATTTCAAACAGTATCATTGACACCAACACATTTTTTCCATTTCTCACATGTGAAAAATATCATCTCCCTTTATTAGGGTAAAGCACTGATGACTAAGTCTTGAACGAAGTTACATTTTTCATTAGTGAGCTTTCAACATGTGTTGAGAAATATTCTTTTCGATTTAGTGCCAGGTCAGCTTTACCTGAGTCAAAACTTCTATTTGATAGGTGACCCTATTGACCCAAGAAGATGGCTGAGGTAAGGATTTATTAGGAATGGCTATTCTTTCACACAGTTCTATCAATGTTTACTTCTAGTTTCATGGTTGCTGGACTAATATAACTTGGCCTGTGGCTATGCATATAGGAGGGTTATCAAGTCATTCTAAATATATATGACCTTAGCCAAGGACTTGCTCGGCAGCTTTCTACTACATTTCTTGGGAAAGCCATAGAAGCAATTTGGTAAGTCATTTGTGAGACTTGTTGCAAGAGATAAACAACTCTAGAGCAGAATTGCTACTTCTATGTTCCTGTTGAAGACCTCATTTCCAAGTAAAGATATAAAAACCTATGACAAGGCACTTATATGAAAACTGCTAGGAAGTGTGGAAATATTATGCTGAATCTTAGCTGAATGATTTGGCCTATGGTAGGTGTGAATTCAGTATTATAATGTTTTCTTGTGTTGTTTAGAGTACAATTTAGCATTTTGCTTCTTGACATGTAATATTGGACCGAGCAGAACCTTACCAAGTTAGCATATATAAACGAACGTATTAATATTTTTGGGCAATCCCTTAAATCCCAATGATGCTTGGATTTTAGGCACACAGGAATTGTAGTTTATGGTAATGAATACTACTTTGGAGGAGGAATACAGCATTCCCCTGCTGGATCAACACCTTACGGTACTCCTATACGCGTTGTAGAATTGGGTGTTACACACGTTCCCCAGGAGGTTTTCGAGAGTTATTTGCAGGAAATCAGTCCTCGGTACACTGCTGAAACATACAGTTTGCTTACTCACAACTGCAACAACTTCAGCAATGAGGTTGCCCAATTTTTGGTGGGTGCATCAGTCCCAGATTATATTCTCAACCTTCCTAACGACGTTATGAATAGCCCCATGGGTGCTTTGATAAGTAAGTTAACACCAGTTCTTTTATTTAAATACCTCGATATGTCAACATGAATGATTGCTCACTGTTTCTAAATTTGTTATCATGTCTATTACTCTGTTCCATGGGGCTAGCTTTTTAATTTCTGAAAGGTGGACATATAAGTTTGTTGTTATGTTCCCTTTACCCTTTTAAATGAAGAATTGCCTTTTTAACCAAACACGAGTGGGGAAATTTCACAAGAAGTTATTTTTGGAATATCTACCACAAAATATTTGACAAGTTTTATTAGATGGACTATAAAAAATCTTTTTGGTAATGCCCTCCTGTGGCTAATGAATTACGGCACATGTGTACATGCAGTGCCTATGATTCAACAATTGGAGGCAACACTTAGAGCAGGTGCTGTCCCTCAAGCTCCTCAGTTTGCGGCATCATCATTGAGACCGGCTTCGCAGCCAGCTATTGCTAATGCCAACTGTCCAAATGAGTCTGGCAACAGAACCAAACCTGAAGAACAACCCTCCAAAAAGGAGGAAGCTACTAAGGCAGTGCCCCCTGCTATTCAACCAAAGGGAGCACAACAAACCAATGCTCTTACAGGAGATCTCTTGGGAAATGGTAGAAGTAAGGTGCAAGATGATATAACCAAGGAATTTGCTGCTATAATGGCAACCGGGACATTGAGGGCAAGCGAAGCTGCAGCTCTTGCAACTCGCAGAGTGATGGAGAGATACGGAGTTGCTATGTCGTAGAGCTGCAAATTTTAAAAAATTTTTAATTTTCTTTTAGAGAAGCATCGGTCTTGGGTGATCTGGAATTTCCACTCATCATCCCAAAATGTGTTTCTGGTCTCCGGGCGGTCATTTCATGGAAGTGTTTCTATGATGTGCTGCACTTTAATTTCCCGTTGGATGAAAGCATATGTTTCATAGGAGAATCCAGGATATGTAAGAATATGTTTGTCTACCGAATGAGAAATATGCCTCAAGAAATCTGCCCTATTTGCCATGTGATTGTTTGAGAAGAATTTTGACTGTACTTTATATTGGTGTTTGAAAGTTCAAGATTTAGGAATTAATCACAGCAGCGTGATGGGATCATGTAAGAAATAGAAACTAGACTTTATTAAGACTCTTGGAAGAAGAAAAGCAAGTCTCACCTAGGATACTGTCAAAACAACTGTGCATCAAACCGATCAATGATTTTCCTGGAATAAATGATCCTCTTCACTTCATCCAATCTATTCTGATATTCTTGGAAATCTATGGGGAAGCTTTAAAACTTTCGAAATAATTCAGAACTTTTAAGAGTCCTAAATTTATACCAATACAGGTAGTTTTTAAGAGGTTTAACACTTGTTCTCCTTAAACAAGGTCTCACGAACCAATAATAGCTTGACTTCAATGATCTATGGCGGATTAAAAACCAAAGAAAAACAAGTCCAAATTTTATATAAGAGATTTGTAATTTGTAAAAACTTTGAAAGCTTTGAGTAGAGCTCTTAGATTTTAAATGAAGTATTGAATTACGGCCAACAGATTCCATGGAAGGTCTACGCACAAATTATAATATGAAAGAGACAAAGATAACATCATTCAGAAATGTACATTTATCTACATGTACATCTGATTAAACTGACTAGATATGACTCTGATCATCAGTTCTTTCATCTTCCAACTCCATGGCTGCTTCTTTAGTCTGACTCAGGGCTTGAGCCGGAAAGTTGATGCCTGCGAATCCTACCAAAACGGCTGCAGCACCGACGTAATCTGTGAGTTTTGGGGCATTTCCAGTCAGTGTGTCAACAGCAGCTGCCATGGGGACCTGAATTGTGAGACCTGCTGTTGCCACTGTGGTGGTTGTCAGAAGAACAGCTTTCGCCCACAAGTAATCACTCAAAGCATTGTCAAGTAAACCTGAAAATGGAGTTTGAAATTATTTATTGCTCAAAAGGGTTCCCAAATCTCAATGTGGTTTAATTCAGGGAGTATTATTAGAATACAACTTGGGAAATTGGAGTCATGGACAAAGACATGGGCCACAAATACTAAATACAAAAGCGTGAAAGTAATGCTACAATCTCAAACATCAATATGCAATAATGGAAATTACAAAAATAAGGAAAATTTCGCCTTTATCTTTCAATGGATGTTACATTAACCTTTAGTAACTACTTCCAGTCCCAAAGAAAGGAGTAAATTTAAGAGTGAGTTGATTGATATATAGCATCCTTGTTTTGCCTAGTCAATAGGAAAGCGGAATGCAATACCTAAGATAATTTGATACTCCCTCCGTTTTACATTACTTGTTTACTTTATACCGTATCAGAACCCTTCCTAGGTAGGAATCTAGGCAACAGATTTGGACTTAGAAGATCAATCATGTAAATTCATTTCAAAGCATTAGGCCATTCAAATGAAAATGATATCAGCTGTACCAGTTCACCATTTCTACTCATTCTTCAGAAGATATACAACTTACTATATGTTAATAACTCATTCTCTCTCTTGCACTTTATTAGTTCATTCCAGCATAAACAAACAGCTTTTTCCCGGGAGAAGCATGGATGTTCCAACCAACATGATATCATCATTCATCAGTTGCTCACTATCTTTTACTGCTGCATTTCAGCCAGCAATTAACTCTTCAAGAATTCAACATTCTAGCTCAATGCAGCCCAAGATTGTAGGAATTCAAATCCTCCAGCTTCCCTAATAGAGGATTCTTCAATTTATGCTAAGCATTGCCATCATCTTAACTTGAGAAAATACTGTAATAATATACAGCAGATTGGCAGTAGCCTTCAGGAATTCATCATAACAAACCCCTAAATTTATCCAACATCATAATGGATCAAACAACTCAATCCCTCACTCCTTTGAATCCATCTAAGATGGCCAGGAAAATGCACCAAAGTTCTTCAAAAGAATTTGTAGTAAACAAGTATATCACACTCCTACTTGGGAAGAAAACAAAACCCACCTTTGGTTACAGAGAAGTAAAATCCAGTAAAAGAGAAACCACAGTGTTCACTTTATTCTCACAGGAACAAGGAATTCTATAAAAGATTGCGGGAATTGTGAGTCTACTATCCAATGAAATCGCAGGGATAAGGTTTCTTACATTGAATTCCCACAACCAACAATTTCACCTGTGTCACACTTAGGGTATTAGTTTGCCAGAATAGGGTCGAGTGTTGTCTTATTGTTCCTTTCCTCTGTTGTCCTCCTACTCCGTATCTTTGTCATTGCTGTGCTTCATAGTTATTTTTCTTTCTTTTTGTGTGTGTGTGGGTGGGTGGGGGGGGACAATAACAGTAGGCAACTTATCTATGGTAGGCCATGTTTTTCAGATTTCTAGCTTATGCAAAAATGTCGGCAATACAGCAACAGAAACATGGATAACTCATCATAACTATCAAACAAGTTTTGAAGACCTGGGAAATATTGAAAAGGGAAATAAGTCAAATACAAACCTTTGCCCAGAATCAAACCAAACTGCTTCAAGGAAAGCATGGTAAACGACTCCAGCTTTGTGAAATGCAAAACAAGCATCACAGGAAGGAAAATCACCAGGTTGAAAAATCCTAGAAATCCCAGAAACTGTGCCATACTCACTTGCCCACTTTTTTCATCTTCAGGAAACTTCTTACGTATGAGAGTTATGTATACGGCATATAGCAAAGCTGAAAAAGAGCTAGAATGTCCCCAAAAACAGGATTTGAGCTAATTCCGCTTAATCCTGTCTCTGAGTCGCCGAAGCTGACAATAATTGTCCCTCCCATGCAAAGCAATACACCAATGAGCTTCACCCAAGTGAACTTTTCACCCAAGAAGATCAGGGAGAGCAAGAAGGTGAAAAGACTAGAAGAAGTACTCAGAATTGTATTTGACTGCATATATCAGGAAAAAGAGCTCATTATATTGCATTTAGCTAAGCAAACTGAAAAGGACAAAAAGGGGATCACTTCTTACTGTGACTGTTGTATACTTCAATGAAAGGTTAAAAGTGAGCTGTGCGAGAAACCAAAATGGGCATATCAATAGGCTGACTTTTGCTACCCTAGTGCGAGTCCAACGTCCCTTGGCATCCAGTTGGTTATAAGAACCTTCGACCTCCTGTACATTGAGCAAAGTTTTTCTTCTTGTTCACTATAAATATCAGAATGTAAGCTACTCAGTTGCTCATCCAAGTCGTTCTTTTCAAGCAGAATGGCCTGCTCTAAGTTTCCCAGATTTTGCACCCCGACATCTGTTTTGTGCCGCCAAAAGCATAATTTCCCAGTATAGTCTTCCAAAAACCAGGCAGCTTCAACAAGAGGGATGTATATTACAAACAATGAGTTGCAAATATATGTGATGAGGAAGGGAGAAATTCCATCATCAACCACAGATTGAACTAAATAGCTAGAAGCAATCCAAATAGCGGCCACAGCAACTATGTATATCACACCTAAAGTCCATTTCCAACCCTCAGTTCTCATCCTTTAGAGTCTACCCACCTAAGTTAAGCTCTCCCCTACTCTGAATGCATTAAATCAGAACTCCCAAATTTAACAAACCAAAAAAATGTTCATAATTCGCTGATGTTACCAGCCAAATGCCTCACCCTCCATCTGCAGTATGCAGGAAACAATCAAAAAAGGGGGCAAAAAACAGAAGCAATACAAAACCCAAAAAACCTAAAGAAAATCAGCCAAATAGCAATTATTTACACAGAGCTCTAAGGACTCACAAAACTAAAAATGAGGAGTCAGCATAAGAAGATCACATACCCATATGACAAAATTATGCGAAATTAAGCACATAGCAGGAGGGGGTGTTCCAAGACAAAAAGGAAAATTGAATTAGAACCCATAGAAACTCAAAGTAACGTTTCTGAGTTAAATGTACCAATAGTTCGATTTTGTTTCGAGAGAAACCGGAAGACCAAATGATCAATTAAGGCGAACTAGAGCAGAAGAGCTTCAAATTAATCTCCAGGAGGAACACAGAAGAAGAAAATCCATACAAAATAAAACTAAACGTAAGGGAAAGAACTTGGGCACAATATATTATCAAGTACGCACCTTTGCAAGATTTCAGGCTTTCAGGCCAGAAGAACTAGGCAGATGAGATGAGGAAAAACTTGTTGGGAAAATATTGAGAGAGAGAGAGAGAGAGAGAGAGAGAGAGTCGGAGAAATGAGTCTCAAAAAAAGAAAAAAAAGAGCAAAATAAAGGATAAAAAAATATGGTGTTTTTTTTTTTTTGGTGTTTTTGGGGGTGGTGGTTGGTAGGACTGTGGAGATCAGGAATGTTTCCGCTTTGGTGTTTGTGTTTTGGCTTCTTAATTCTTGTCATTACTACTTTTGTTTAAAAATGAGGTGAAGTTTTTTAAATTTTTTTTTATCGATGAGGTTAAGTTTATTACTCCCTATATTTCTTTTTTTGCTAGCAAACAGGGTAAAGATTATTCAAATTCTGTTGTAATTCTCCTTAGCCAGATTAAAGATATAATTTGGAAAATAACCTAACCAAATTTTAGAAAGAGGATTATAAGGTTAATGATGCGTTAAAGCATGAATTAGTTTATTTCCCTCCCACTTGACAAATGAAAATGCACCAAAATCAAGCTGAGAGTAAAGATAATCACTTGTGACAATCACACTCGTAATCCCCATTTTAATAGTTTCCTAAAGCGCAAAACAACACACACTCGCTTCTTCCATCTCCAAGCCAAGGGACTTAATGCCCTAATTTACTCCCGCAAGTTGTAACTCGTCGTTGTTTTCTCGTATCACAAATCCTTACCCATACCTTTGTTTACCAAGCAAGGCGAGTGTTAAAGTTTATTTTTGTAGGACCAAACGAAGGGCGACACCATATGGATTGATGGAGAGGCGTTGGAACCCGCACATGCTCTTAGGTCTCCCTAAATGCATTCACAAACCCGATTGCCTTTACGCTCGGTAAACTTGGATCTCGTTCATCATTGCCGTAAAGAACTCGGTTTCAAGTATTCTATATCTCCCAAATTGTGGCAATAAACTCCTCCCACTCGCTTACCTCCGTCTTCACCCGTGCCGCAAAGAGCGGATTCCATAGTGATGCAAGCCTTCTTCCCACCACCACAATTGAGAAGTGACTAAATCCCATTGTTGCAAAGGAGGCATTTCACTATAGCATGGATGTCGATCTCCTCCATATAGATACAACTACATATATTTTACCTCATCAATAAGTTGGGAAGGCAAGAGGTTAATCGGCTAGTGACGATAAAACTCCAATGTAAAGTCTCCAAGCAAAGACCTTGATCCAGGTTACTCATTTTTACGTCTGTCCTCATTGAGCTTTCGCTTATGTCCTTTGAGAAATAAAGCTGGTAAGTCGTTTTGACTATAATGTTACCATCCGGAGAATGATGCTACACCAAAAGATCCGACACTCAAGTTATACTCAGCGAGATAGTTTTGACGCAATCCACGTCCACAGGAAGGAATATTGCATTAAGCATGGGCATGGACCCATTCCACTCAATACAATCTTAGTTAACTAAATCCCCCTCATGAATAAGAGATAAGAGGGTTAAAAGGTCCGATTACCTAAAAGGACGAGGGTCTAGGAAACCATTTATCCTTTTACACATTAAGAGATTAGTTGTCCCCAATTCTCCACCGTGAACTTTTTGATAACACCTGCCTCATACCCCAAAAGACTATCCCACGTAAATCTAGGCCTATGGCCTATGTTAACCTCAAAAATACCCTAATTTGGAAAATGTTTAGCCTTTAATACCTACTAGACAAGTGACTCTTCCCTATAAGCAATCCGCCACAATTGCTGGTCAAGAAGCATTGTATTAAAGGCCTCTATATCCCCGAACCCCAGGCCACCATCGACTTCAGATTTACAAAGTGTGTCCTTATTGACGAGATGAATCTTTCTAGAGTCCAACGAGGCATGCCCCCACAAAACCGTTAATCACCAATTCTACTTCTCCAACGAGGCATGCCCCCACAAAAACCGTTAATCACCAATTCTACTCCTTTGCAAGTTGTTGAGCTGTTTGAAAATACTCATGAAGTAGGTAGGGATTGCTTGAGTCACTTGTCTTTACTAGCACATCCCTCCCAACTCACGAGAGTTGTGTACCCACCTATCTAGGCATTCAACCTTCTATTGATATGATCCTTAATGGAATAAGCGCCTTTCTCCGCGACTTAGCCACCATCGTCGGCAACCTCGGACACTTTTCATGAGACAAAACCTCCTTGATATTAATCGTTATCAAAATACTATCCTTTGTTTGTTGTGGACTCCCTTGCTAAACTGCACATTAGTTTTAGAAAGTTCACTTGTTGACTCGAGGTAATTTTGTATTGGCTTAATATTTCCTTCACCACAACACCTTATGACACATCATTCTTACAAAATATAATTGTATCATCTGCAAACGAAGGTGAGAAATCACAGGCACCCTTGAACAAATTTTGTGACCTTGTAATCGCCCATTACGAACTAAACTATCAATGAGAATGATAAACTTTTAGGAAAAGAAAAAGAAACAAAAAGAGGGATATGGGATCTCCTTGTATGAGCCCTCTAGACGGTTTTACAAAACTCCTAAGCTCGCCATTAATGACAAATGAAAAAGAGGCAAACTCAATATAACCCATGATAAGTCGAATCCAATCATTCGAAACCCTAACTTGGCCATAACCCTTCTCAAAAACTCTCATTCAACTCGTTCATAAGCCTTAGCCATGTCCAGGTTAATCGCCATACTACTATTAGGATATGAATGGCAATGCATAGAGTGGAACAACTCAAATGATACCAAGACATTATTTGTGATTAATCGTCCTTGGGTAAAAGCACTCTAACTCTAAGAGATAATATTGGGGAGACACTCCGGTATGTTAATTATCACCTTAGTTACCAACTTATACATCATATTAAAGAGATTAATAGGTCTAAAGTCTCCAACTTTTGTGGGTTTGTGTTTTTTAGGGATGAGAGTGACATAAGTTGGTTAAATCCTTTCGGAGTAGGAGAGCCATTTAAAATAGCTAGGACAATACTACTAAAATCATGCCCAACCACATGCCAAAATTTTTAATAGAAAAAGGATTCATACCATCGGGCCTTGGGGCCTTGCTAGGGTGCATTTGCTTCATTAGAACCAGCTCCACTTCCTCTTATTTGTATGGTTTATCTAGTACCTCATTCATATTAGTCTGTAACTTTACGCGAATGAGATCTATGACTCGCATCCAAGTTGGTAAGGAACAACGTTGAGAATAACTTCTCGAAAAACCCGACAACAATAAATTCCATATCCTTGATATTAGTGTGCCACGCCCCATCATCTTCGTCAAGACCCAATATTGTATTTGTTGCTTTTCATACGTTGGCTCGAGTATGAAACCAAGATGAGTTCCGGTCCCTAAATTTTACGAAATTGACTCTAAATAGTTGCCACAAAAAGAGTTTCTCCTTACTTCGCCATATTTCCAAGCCATCCAAGCAAAATCTTCCTTTCTTAGATATTACTAGTTTCAGCGAGAAAATCAATAAGGCCCCTAATATCGAGTCTTACATATGACAAAATTCAACTTTGTTCCATTTCACTAGAGAAATCAACCATCTTCCTGTCTTTATCGCACATCAGCTAATTATATCTCCATCTCCTCCCCTACCTATGCATTCACCTCCTCACAACGGTCATTTTGAGCCCACATAATTTCGAACATGCATTGATGAGCTTTCCTCCAATGTGAGTCACGCCCATTCGTAAGCAAAAGTAACAAAAGGTGATTCGAAAGTTTTTCATCATGGTGTTGAACACAAAATGAGAGAAACAAACTCATCCACTCTACATTGGCACAAAATTAGTCTAGTCGCTCCTCAACAGATTCGAGTATCGTCACGTCTATTCCACAACATATATTTGCTCCCAATAAAGCCTCGGTCAAACAACCCACACTCCGTAATAGTTAATACAAACCCGCCTAATAAATTATGTGGTTCAAGGGACCACTTGATTTTTGCGGTGAAAAAGGATCTTATTATATTCCCCTCCAAGTAACCAAGGTAGAGAGCAATGTGCCTTGAGATCGGGAATCATATCACATGCCTTAGTTTTCGGTTGAGTCTCTGGGTAGCCATAAAGCCTTGTGAAACGCCATCTTGGACCGTTACCACTCGCTTAATCTCCACATCAATATGGTGGAAAAACTTAGAAAGGAATGAAAACAACACATTGTTAGTCCACAACAACGCCAGTTTCCTCGAATTTTCTCTCACGTCTATGAAGATGCCTCTAAACTCATCACCATGAACATGACAATAACTTACCAATAGAACTTCAAATTCTCGATTATTGTCTTTGGTCTCGAGATAAAAAGACCAACTTCAACTTTAATCTCTACAATAAATTGCGAAGAAAACCAATTGCCCGGGGATTGTTTAGTCCCTAATAGTTTAAGCATATAAAATTCATTGTTGTTCGCGAGGCTGCACCACGACCTCCTCACCTGATTTAGTTGTCATACTACCATCCTCCACCACTCGAACCTTTCTCTTGCCTTGCTTTCCCCTTTTCACTTTTGATCCTATCCTTTTATAAGAGCCATTACCCCTTTCCACCTCCATATAGATCACTACCTTTACTTCCTTCATCTTCTAGGTTTTATGGATGGTCCCCGAGGCCCCACCTCAAGGTGTAACTTTCCTTTAACACGACTCATGTTACCCCTTCCCTTAACTCCAACAACTTCTTCTTTTCTTTCTTCCAATCATTATCAGCTCCATGTCGCTTTTGTTTGATTAAGGAAGCCCCGATACTCGCGCCATACTACAACTCTTCCTCCGGAACATTATCCGAGTACAATCACATCCCTTATATGTGTCCCAACAGTCCACACACATAGTAAAACTCCAAGCAACTTAACGTATTTCAACTCAAGCCACTTCGGTTTACCATCCACGTTCATCCTGATATTCCCTGTAATGGTTTCATTATGTCTACGCCCACATGTATTTTAAATGAGTTTGATGGAGTAAGTATGTCTTCCTCATCAATCTAAACATATTCCCTAATTTAGACCCTAGAAATTCATCAAATGCATACGTCTTCATGGGCAACCCACAAACTTTCACCTAGAACTTGGCTAAGTAGAACTCAATTTCCGAAGGGATTTCATCACCATTCAACTATTTCGAGTAGCGGAAGATTTCCATCAAAGTACCATGACTTGTCATTCAACATAGATTCCTTGTCGAGTGTCGAAAAGAACTGGAATGTAAACAAGTTCTTGTCCAGTTCTTTGATAAGGATCCCTCTTGCCGATTTCCATTGTTCTTAAGGGTGTTTTTCAAAGCCTCTAGGTTGAATTTGTTCGTCAATATAGCTTACCCATCAAGCATAAGGCAATTTTCGCTTCTATGTTTTCGGTCAACGGGATAATCAAAATTTAAAATCTCTTCTTGAACAACAATCAATTGCAGCTTTTTAACATCATCTTCCAATCCCGTTGCCATGTGTTAGGTCGCTAACAATACTCGGATGGAAGGAAACTCCACTACTTTAAGGAACTACACCTATACGGGAGCAAAATCCCACCGGAATGGGGTTCTACAAGCCCTACTAAGAGATAACATAAAACTCCAATGAATCCCTACAAAGAAGGCAAGAAAACTACATACAACAATGGCACCCTAAGATCGATTATGGTTTCCTCGCGGGGAGAACTCCTTACATTTCACAAAACATATCATTTCAATAACTTTTTCGTTTCACAATATCTCGTTATTTTATATTCTTAATGAGATATTAATGATTAGTTTACCAACTTTATCCTTATTAATTACTTTTTTTCTTTGTTTTTTTCATTAATTTTCTTCATTTTCAATGCGAAATCTTAGGGCAACTTGGTCTTCGAACAAAAATTTTATCATGAATTTTGTGTTTCTTCGACATTCCTTCACAACCCAAAGACAATAAGTATTGTGAAACGGAGGGAGTGCTTACTTTTATTTGATTTATTTTGGTGCAATTGTTATTTTTTTTATTTTGTCTCATTGTCATTTGTAATAATTTTTCACCTTGGATTATAGCGAACTCTAACAAAATGTCTCAAAATATGTCATCTTCTTATTGTTTGTGAAACAAGTATATTGATGAAAATTATGAAAGTGCTGTCTATATGTAAGGGCTTGTTCGAACTCACATACAAAACACATATAAGCAGAAATATATATAGAGACAAATATTAACGAACATAAACAAATATAAAAGAGCAGAAATGGACATAAATGAGTTGTTAAGTGGGTGTTTGACATAGATTTTAAAAGCTGTTTTTGGATTCTAAACACTATTTTTTAAAAAATTAAAACTGTTTTTCAAAAGTGATTTTGGGAAAAAAAACAGAAATAACAAATACCTATTTTTGTTTCTAATTTCTAAAAAATTGCGTAACAACCACCAAAAATCTAATTCTTTCTGTCCTTTTCTCTCTTTTTTCTTTTTTGTTATTTTATCTATTCTATCACCTCTGTCTCTCCTCTATCTTTATCTCTCTCCTCTCTGTCTCTCTCTCTTTCTCTCTGTCTCTCTGTCTCTTTCTCCTCTTTCTCTTATTTTGTTTTATCTTTATTATTCTAACAAATAAATAAATATTATCTTATACAAAAGATAAATATTAAATAATAATTATTATGCAAATAAAAAAATATGATCAAATTATACTAATAATAAATAGTGTAAACAAAACTAGGCCAAATAACTTATTATTCAAAAATATTTTCATATAAATTAGGCCAAACATTTCATAACTTATTCAAAAACTACTTTTAGAAAACTGTTTTTCAAAAACAAAAACAATTTTTATAAACCATGCCAAATAGCACCTAAATAAAAAACAAACATAAACGAATATAAAAGAAATAAACGGACAAAAACATAAATACATTATATTTTTATGTAAAGTCGAACATATATTTATAGGATAAAACTATTATATCTACTCCATTATCCTACTAAAGCGGGACCCTAAAGCCAATCTTGGTGTAAAGTTTTTTTTTTTTGAGCAAGAAATTAGATAGTTTGCATGTAAACATTCAACTTAAATATATAATATAATTAACCTAAATACAAAGGGTATCATAAAAGTAAATACTAAAAAAACTTTACAGTATAACATATTTTTAATGTCTTTTTTTCTCCAAGCTGTGTGTGTAAACGTGTTAGTGGACTATATACGTTTTTGTAACATCAAAGGTAGCAGTCAGTTGATCAAACTGAACTTAGTCCTACTAAATTTGTTTAACTAAACAAATGAAATCCACGCTCAAAGATGATTTCAATAACAAATGTGTCATACTTTTAAGCATCAAAAGGAGTGCTCCGATTAAATTACCCTTCAACTATCTAAAATTGTCAAAAATACCACTAATTAAATCGATGGTGATCGTCTACCACTAAGCTAATTATTACGTGAAAAAATTGCCACTGTAGGTAAAGGTGACTCGCTGAGGCCGGTAAAAATCCACGCAACCGGTTAACAAAACTAATTTTTTTTTTTTTTTGTGAACTATTAAGAGCTTTAAATTACAATCCCAAAATTTTCTTTCTTGACATTCAAAAAGCCCCAAATTATGAAACAGAGATGAGAAACATCATCAATAATCATCATCAAACTTTCTCCATCAAGTATGAATTCCACATATTACAACTCGGAAAAAATATTTGTCAGTCATTTAATTACTTATATATATATATATATATATATATATATATATATATATATATATATATATATATATATATATATATATATATATATATATATATATAAGCTACCTACTAATAGGGGTGAGCAAAAATTCCGGATACCCGGTTCCGGACCCGGAACCGGTCCGGACCCGGCGTGTCCAGAACCGGACCGGTTGGACCGGGACCGGGACCGGGTCCAATTTGTAGGATCCGGTTATAACCGGGTCCGGGACCGAGTAGTAAAATCTTGGACCCGGTCCCGGACCGGTCCCGGTTACCCGGTTTTATTATAAAAAAATAAAAATATATATATATATATTCAAACCCTAACTAATCTTGGACTCGGCCTTGAGTCTTTGTTTGCTTTGCCTAAAAAAAAAATCAAATAGTTAAAATATAGGATAATTATTGCCTAAAATTTTACCAAAAAAATTGTAAAAAGTATAAAAACAAAAATGATAATTGAAAAACTAAAAAAAAAAAAAAAAAGGATAGCAACGGGTACCGGTCCCGAACCGGTTCCAACCGGGTCCGGGACCGGGTCCTGATTTTGGACCCGGTTGCAACCGGGACCGGGACCGGGTCCGGCCAAACGACCGGTACCCGGTCCCACTCAGCCCTACCTACTAAAATCTTTAACAAATTTGGGTTAGTTTCGAGGAGGGAGAGAATTTTTCTGCAAATTTTTTGGATTTCAACCTTTCCAAGCATAAACGAGCAGAGAAAACCCGGTTGGATCTTTCAGTTCATTCTCCTCAGCACTTTCCCGCTCTATAACGAGCTTCTACACCCAAAAGAAACAGAGATAGAAGAAGAAGAAGAAAACAAAGGGCTTCCGGTCTTCACCATGAGTTTTTTCTTCATCTTCTTCCTCTCGTAGTTCAGCCCACAAGAGTCCTGTGACGTTGACGCCTCTCGTTTGTCGCTCCTCCTCCTCTCTTCCCCTGTCTCCCTCTTTTCATCATCAAACACTTCTTCATTCCCCTGTTTCTCGAACCGGAACGTGAACAGAACACACCCATCGTCTTGATTGCAATCTTCAACTTCAAATAGCCAGCTTGTAAACATTCCAATAGAGCTGAATTGGCTGCCCATCTACCTCGATTCTTTCACTTCCCTGAATTCCACTTCAAATGCTTCACCTGAATCACCCTTTTCCGATCAAATTCGATCACAAATCCTAATTCTTCTCCCAATGTAGCCAATTTCACTCAATTAAATTTTTCAGGGTTTTCTTCCTCAAATCCTAACTTCTCAATTTGGGGATGGAAGTTGCAAATAAACAATGATTTGAAGGGAATACGTTGCAATATATTTAAAGCTCTTAATAGCTCACAACAGAAAAGAAAAATTAGTTTTGTTAACCGGTTGCGTGGGTTTTTACCGGCCTCAGTAGGTCACCTTTACCTAAAGTGACATTTTTTTCACTTAATAACTAGTTTAGTGGCGGACGATTACCATCGATTTAATTAGTGGCATTTTTGACAATTCTAGATAGTTGAAGGGTAATTTAATCTGAGCACTCCATCAAAAGGCTGTACAAGTTTTGATATATGAAAAGCAAAATTTACCCCGTACCGTACTGAGTCGTTTAGGAGTTGACACGAGATAGTTATGATTGCACAATTGATGAAATTAAGAATGGATTACTTGGTGAAAAATGAGGAATTCTATAAATTGTTCTGTATCATCTACAAGAGTACAACTTCAGATTTGGAAGGACAAATTACATATTACAGCTTCACATACCTAGAACTAAATGAAACACCTCTCATATGATCCTTTAGATACACAACACAATGCAATGATCGACCAATCAATAATTCAAGTACAATAATACAGTTACATAGATGTGTTATTTTTTCCCCTCAATAAATTGTTGGACATAAGTTTACAAGAACAATACGTGGATCATTACTCCAATAAGGTATGCAAAATATATCAATCATATCCAACATCCATAATTAAGATTGCCTCTTGCAAGAAAATAATGCAAGGATCAAAAGGAAATGCTGGCTTAGCATGTATGAGGTTGTTTCTTTCATGCACCAAAAGGAGCAGAAATGTGACTAGCATTGAGTCTGAGCTCTTGTACTGTGATTAATCCCCCACTCCATGGCTTCAGCCACAGCTCGTTGGCGTTCTTGAGGGCTATGTTGGTTGGCATGGCTGTTATCCCCACTGTGATTGCTTCCCGGTGAGGTTTCTGAGAGCACGGGAGATGCACTTCCATTGTTTGTAATCATTGCGAGGGAGTTAAGGGCAGTGACCACATCAGTCATCAAGGGCCGGGCTGTTTGTTCTTCTTGAAGACACATGGCTGCAATGGCTACTGCCTGGTTCAAGCTCTTCACCGGGAAATTCCCACCAAGATGTGGGTCAGCCAGTTCTGGGAACCTGGTTGGCTCCCTGAATACCGGTTGTGCCTGCAGGTTGGGCAAGTGGGAGAAGACAATTAGTCAAGGAAAAAGTCAAGGAATAAATTAAACCAAAAGTTTTAAAGCTAATGGTTGAAGCATAGGAATCAGGCATTCTGACATGCCTCTCATGCAAATGCCTTTTTGGACTTAAAGTGTGGATGGTATGTATGCTCCCTTCTTGCCTCGTGCAATGATTTATCACAGTTTAGATTTGAACTTAACTCATCGAGTGAAAGAGGCTCTATACCATGTCCAAGCACAAACGCTACTGCAAGCTTGAGTTAATGATCGAAAGCTTAGAAAATCTGTTTTAGCATGCACCCTAATAAGAAAGGTATTGATTACTATTTCAAGATTGCTCACATATAGCATCCAGATTCATAGCTTAAAAGGCTTTTGAGGCTTGGTGGAAATCATGAATAGATAAATTTTAGCATTCTGTTTCATGTCAAAAGACACAAGAACTTACCCAAGTAACAAGATTCTGCTCCTTGTTTGGTTTGCTTGGGTCAATGGCTCTGCGTCCTGTAATTAGCTCCAACAGTACAACCCCAAAACTATATACATCTGATTTTGCTGTTAGCTGACCTGTTCTTTGGTATTCAGGAGCACAATAGCCATAAGTTCCCATTACTCTTGTAGAAACATGAGTTTTGTCCCCTGTGGGGCCGAGCTTGGCTAATCCAAAATCAGAGAGCTTAGCATGGAAGTCATTATGTAGCAAGATATTAGAGGATTTCAAGTCACGGTAGATGACTGGAGGATTGGCCTTATCATGAAGATACTCTAAGCCCTGGGCAGCATCCAAAGCTATTTTCATTCTTATAGACCAATCTAATGGCCTTTGGTCTGGCCCGATATCTGCAAAAACAAGTTTGTTGCACAAAAAGTGAGCCATCTCCTGTAGTTCACAGACAAATTTAGCAAGAGCCCCATTTGACAGATCAAACATAATAAGGCATAAAGGAAAGAAACTTGTGTCCCAACTTATTTTTCGTATTAATAGTTTAATACATCCCATCAGCTGAAAAATCATTGAACAAATAATCATGGTTCTGACAATAGTTTCATCAATAAATGTCCACTCTCTTGGCTCTCTCCTCCCGGATGAATAATAAGGATGCCTCCCCTCTTTTTGTTTTTTTAAAAAAATCCTTCAATCTGCTCAATAGAGGCACTAATTCCAATACCATATAAATATGATTCAGAACTACCACTTGTTGATTATAGAGCCATTGCTAAGCATCGTCATGGGAAGTTCCAGTCAGTGATGCACAACATCATTTCTCATAATTCTAAGATTTGAATCATGCGTCAAATTGGCATAGAGAAGATAAATCTGAAGTGGGATAATTACCAAGTAGATGATCCTCCAAGGATCCTAGAGGCATATATTCATACACCAAGAGCCTTTGATCCCCGTCAGCACAATACCCAATGAGATTAACCAGGTTTGGATGATGAAGAAGGCTTAGCATGAGAACCTCAACAAGAAATTCTTTGTTTCCTTGCAACCCATTTCGATCAAGTTGCTTTACTGCTGCAATCTAAAATAAAAAACCATATAATCAGTTTGTTTTTCAATCTCTATGCAAACTCTATCATGAGTGAAGTAGCAGAGTCATTAGAAAATAAACTCAAATTGGTGATACCTGGCCAGATGAAAGTTTGCCCTTGTAAACTCTTCCAAAGCCGCCTTCACCAATGAGACATTGTGGACGGAAATTTTTGGTTGCAATGGCTAGCTCTCGGAAAGTGAAAGTCTGTGCTGCAATATTGTTGATCCCATTTTCCTTAGCAACCCTCCCTCCTGCTTCCGCTGTGTTTGTAGATTTAGGGTTTTCTACAGCAGAAATAGAACAACTTTCCTAGCTCAGATCTTTGACTTGTACATACTCTTTCTAACAAAAGTACAAAGACAACCCTGTCTAGTTATTTTACTATTCATACGACATTCATGTTTGACAAGGCAGCAACAAAATAACTATGAGCTATAATAACTATGCTTGAACATACATGAAGGCAGAAGACTATGGCACCTCTCATTATTTTTCAAAACCACACCAAAGTTCAGCCTGTGCATGGATTTTTAATTATTTATTTTCATTGCTTTTTAAGCAGGGGAAGGGGGTTCAGAGGGTTTTATATGTAAACAACCTAACACTTCAAACACAACAACCTATATTAGTCGATAAAAGACACATTACTAATACCCCCCTCTTTCTTGGACTTCAATTAGATGATCATATATAATCGAGTTTGGACGATGATATAAAATAATCTTATACATTGCAGGTTCAATGGATTAAATGATAGACATATGCTGCTTCGAGCAAAGCAATGTAGTCAATGGAAAAAAATGACTTAAAGTTGTATTATTGATTCCATTGCATTGCGTTAAATTATAATATTGTATACACTATTACATTATCTCTCACCAAACATCACATTAATCAATGCTTACCAGGTGAAGATTGTGGACTTGATAGGGGAGAGGGAGCAGACGGTGCCTGCCCCCTGTCATCATTACCGAGCCTCCTGGATGCTTTCTTCCCTTGGGATGAAAAGCATGGAAAACAACTCATCTCTCACTCTGACCAGGAACCCGGAAAATGGACCCCAAAATGAGACAAGGAAGAAGAGAAGAAAATGGGGTTCCTCAATTTCTGAGAAGGGAAAATGGAAAAAAGTTTGTTTTGGGAATTTTGTCGAACATGCACCCTTCAGTCATTCAGATTTTTGATAAGGATTTCCATCCCCAGAATTTACAGAAAGAGAGTTTTTGATTTCAAATAATGCAAGAGGTAACTCTCAAGATCTAAATGGTAAATATAATCCCCAAACAAAAATGTGGAAAAACTGGATTGGAGATGGAAGGGGAAAATTAAACACTTTGGGGTTCAAGTTGCAAAAAATTTGTTGGGATTTTGCGGAGGTGAAGAAAGAGAAAAGTAAGGAATAGATCCACAAAATCCCAAAAATTGAAATTGCAATAGAAACAAGAACCCAAGGCAAAATGATGGGTCAAATTCAATATATAAAGAGACACCCAGATGATCAAACATAACCATTGAGCTAAAAAAACTCATCAATCACGCTCAACAGTAATTTCATTGATTAATCATAGTAATTAGGAGTCCGCTTGTTTTCGTGAGAGAGAGAGAGGAGAGAGAAGGGAATGAGAGACGTGGAGTTGTTCCTTTGAATCTCCGCGAAAATTGGAGGCATTGAGGAAGAAAAGAGATTTTGAAGGAAATTTTGGAAAGCTGTGAGGTGGGATGGGAGCCCAAGGGCGCCAGGGATTTGGCGGGTAAATTTCTTGCTAGTTAACATTAACATAGAGGCCGTCATCAACCTTCATACCATTAATTCTGTTTTGAAGCGATCATACAGTTTATTCTAGTTGGAATATTAACTACAACTATCCATAAATGGTGAGGATGTTGAAAATACACAAAATTATAATCGGTAAGATCTTTAAAGATTATTACTAATTATATCATTTCAAATTCTACTTATGTCGATTTTTGTACCTCAATATGCACGGATTCCAGTTAAAAATTGAAAATTGCCTAAATAAAAGTAAAAAACTTTCTATTGATTTAGACGTAGTGTGTGCATATATATATATTATGACTTTGAATTCAATACGATTGCTCTACTAGATAGTGGTGCGGATCAAAATTGTATTAAAGAAGGTCTCATTCCATCTATATATTACGAAAGAACTAAAGAACGTCTCCATAGTGCCAATGGAACGGCACTACAAATTCAATATAAATTATCAAATGTTTATGTATGGAATCAAGGTTATTATTTCAAGAACACTTTTATCTTAGTCGGGGATATAGGTCAAGAAGCCATATTAGGAACTCCCTTTATTTCTCAAATTTACCTTTTCAAAGTTGATCAATTTGGTATTCATACTCAGATTCATGAAAAACACATTTCATTCAAGTTCATATCTTCAATGCTTTGAAAAGATTTATCTTTTAAAAAGCATCCTTTTATTAATGTTATTTTTAACAACAATTCTTTTTTTCATTTGTCAATATGAGTCAAGATAAAGAAAGAAACATTCAAACTCCTCGTCATTATGCGATCAAGCCTATCACTCCTTCTCAATTTTCAATTCCAACAACAAATACATTTCAAGTCCTTCATGGTCAAGATTTTCCCCGCTCTCTTATGCTCAAGTTTCTTCAAAATTTCGAAACCATCAATATTAAATTCCTCTTTTAATTCAAAATATTTTACAAAACCAAACAAAGAGCATGTTGTCTATACGAAGTTTAGGCAACCTCAAAACCTCTCTACACTCAATGATTTTGTTAAAGGTACATTCATACTTGAATGCTACTTTATCAATGACAATACACTCAAGAACATAACTTTTTATGAATTTATTTTAGTTGATTCAAAATCTGCTATTATTGAACACGTTCCAAATCGAACCAATTCAAACCAAATAGCCTATTCAAAACTACGAATTCTTAAAGTTCTTACTCGCAAAAGAATTCTCAAATAAGTATGCAATAAAATCCTTTTCTCAACCATTCAACCCGCCAAGTTACAATTATGTTGATTACAAAAAGGCCCGGTACTACACATTCCTTTATAGACCATTCAATCATTCTTGGTTCATTAGCTTCGATACAAGAACAGAATTTCAATTTCCCATTTGGTTCTACGAATGGTGGCTAACCATGGGATCTACTCAAGATATTTGGCCGGAAGAGGTCAAAAAACATTTCACTAGTTACTCAAGTACTTCAACAATCAGTCCGGATCTCAAGGAGATTTTATTCCATAAGAAATATGGATTCCCTTGGATCCTTTGTTGGTCCTTTTCAATTACTCAATATTACAAGCTTCCAAGCATCCTACTCATTAGTGAGAGAATTCAAGATTAAATGGTGGGACAAGTTTGATGTCAAAGCTGCCTTAAGAATTAAGACAGCTCCACCAACTCAACCAAGCACCCCTACTCCACGAGAAAAGAAAAAGGTTCAAAAGGAAAAGAGAAAGTTCAAGAGGATGAAATTCAGTTACTCAAGAAGGAGATAATGTTACTCAAAAAACAGCACCAGCGAGTTACTCCTCAAAGAAAGTACTAATTCATCATAATCATCTATTCAATCCGATTATGATCCATTTGATGGGCAATGCGCCCGGGATCCGTATGAGATTTAACCCATAATGGGTATTCAAAAAAAAATTTCTAACATTTTTATGCAGATTTCTCAAGTGTTTTGCTTTGGTGAAATTTCTTATTTCACCTCTCAAAAAGCTCCCAGGAAAGAAGTGGACATTACTTGTTCACTTACTATTCGAGGTTACTATTCATGAAGATGTCATTAAAGACATTCATCCGTGGAAGTGATATGTGATGATTTGGATATGCATCAAGGTCACTTCGACTATTCAATAACCATGTGCTTTAGTGGAGAGTTATGGCAATGTGTGGTATTATTCATATTGATACATTTGTAACAAATTCTTGATGATTCATTACCCGATGAGTAATCACTTGAGTTACTTTCTAATTCATAAAGATTATTATCTTCAGAATCGAAGATGAATTATCCGAATTAACTGGAGTATCTTTGAGTTCAAATAAAGAAATAATTTTTTCTTTAATTTCTTGATTATCTTCACAAATTTCGGTTAATTTTTCTTTAACTTTGCAATTTTTTGCATAATGTCCTTTTTCCGCATTTGAAACAAGTAGTTTTATTAGTAGCTTTCTTTTTTGGAGTATTTTTCTTAGGAATTGAATTAGGAGTATTAACTTTGTTATTATTATTAGTGCGATTGACTTGTTTCTTTTTATTAGCTTGTCTTTTTGGACGAGATGGAGCAACAACTTTTGGAATACAAAAGGCTTCACAAAAGGAACCTAGCTCCTTTCTCGTAGTCGCTTTACTGTTGAATATCTTGTTTGAAGTTTTAATTCATTACATAATGAAATACCTTCCTTTTTAATAAATCCTAATAATTGACCAAATGTAATTTGATTGTATGGAATCGGTTCTTCACCTGTTACTTCTTTTAATTTATTGAATATTCTTTGAGAAAATAAATTTGGTAATCCTGATATGAATTTTTCTTTCCAATAGGGTTGTCTACAATTTTGACGTTTTAATAAGTAAGAAAAATATGTATCTTTATACCAATTGTAATCTTCTAGATTAGGACATCTTAGATTTGTTAAGAGGATTTCTTGACCACTTAACATATCTTTTGGAGTTCCTAGAAGATTGACAACTATTGTATGGACTAGTGTGTAAACGACTTCTTTATGATTTTTAATACTCGGACGTTCTTCGTCTGTCATGTAATTTTCCCACCAAGACTTGAAAGACCCGGTGAAGCCTGAAATTAATAAATCAAAAGCTTTCCGGAGCTCCTTTGGATGTGTAGGCAGCATATGCCATCATCATCTTATGGAGAATAATTAATGCCTCATGCTTGGATTTTCCATCTAAATTCCATTCATAGATGGAGCCACCGTTAAATGCTTCGTAACTATTGATTTTATTGATTCAAGTTGAAGATCCGGAGGAGTACTTCTAGAGTAATAAGGAATTTCTTTTTATCAAAGATTTTATTAATATTAGTTACATCTTCTTCTTCAAGTTCTTTATTCCTTCAATTTTTCCCTCTTCCATGGCTATACGACTCCCTTCCTCTCTCGTCTCAAGTTCTATTTCATCTGCAAGTTCTCTCGTCCTCTTCTTTTCAATTTATAACAGTATTAAATTCTTTTCAATTTATAAGATCATTCATTTTTCCCCTAAATAAAACATTCATAATTAAGGAATTGTGAAATTCATAGCCATAGAAGAACAATTAGACGGGTGAAGGACTTGAATTTAGTAACCTCGGCATAAATATTGCCATCGGAATCCATGTGGGCACCAAAAGGAGGATAATTCTACTTGTGGGCCTCAAACGGAACAACGTCGGTATGAGAGTTAAGGAGCACATAAGGCAAGTTTGGGTCTTTCCGGGCCATTTGAGCAAGATTAAGGGTTTGTTCTTGACAAATTCATTGGTTTGTGATTCAAGGGACAAGGCTTTAGCTCGAGAGAGGATGAAATTAGCACCTTCGTAGTAGTTGGGATTTGGGTGAGCAAGTGTTGATCCGAAGGTATTGCTGGAATCTAGAGATGATTGATGATGATGAAGATGGGTCATCGGTTGTTGTAAGAGTAATGAAGAGAAGACAAAGAAAGCGAGAAATGGAAGAGGGTTTTGCAGCTTAATCGTGGTTCCATGGCAGTAGAGTTTCACTTCACTCTTGGGATTCACTTCTTTGTAGAAAAACCCCAAGGTGATTTTGTTCAACTATTGATGTTGATGACAAATATGGCATCCGGTTTCGATTTCTAGCTGACTCTTTCCTGAACATATGCCCGAGTAAACAAGGAGGTAAGGGGAATACTGCGATTAAAATAAGGGAACAACATTAGTAAATTTTCCTGGGCTTCGAATTGCATATCAACTCGATCGATGGGTGAGACAGAGAGAGGAAGAGAGAGAGAGGGGGATAGCGAGAGGAGGAGAGAGAGTGAGGGAGATGAACTCGGATATGGTGGTGAAGAAAGAGATAAAAGTTTTTTTAGGGTTAAATAAAATAAATAAAATAATCTTGAAGACTCGGACACTCGCTCTATATCTTTCTCGAGTCATGCAAAAAGAATCGGGTATAACAATGTCATTCATATAGAGTTTTGATTCCAAGGCATTCTCTGTGTCTTAGAAACTTACCCGAGTAATATAGTATCTTCTCTATGCGATTTGGCCTTCACTTATCTCTTCTATCGCTTTTCGGTTAGCGACTCGGAAAATTTGGTTCTTTATTCCGAGTCCACTCTCACTCGGAATCCGACTTGTGGTTACTTACTCTATTGTTTGCATAGTCGGCATTCGTAGTTCTTTTCGTACTTAGTCTATATCAAGTGTTTTCCTCTCGATATTCGTTATAGAGCTTGATCCTTTGCTTGAGACTAAGTCTTATGGAATTCCGAGTATCATGGATATTAGACTCGAAAATTCCATTTCTTCTCCGACTCGAATAATCTGTTGGTTAATTATCATGATTATTTTATTATCTCGTGTCTAACTTTGGACCAAAGTATTTTATACTTTGAGAACCGAAGGTGTTTTACTTTTGTAGGTTATTCATTCGAGGATATCTTTTCAAACTACAAAAGTAGCCGACTCGTAACGTCAAATCACCAGCGAGATATGGCTTTTCACCTTCCCTGCTTTAGTCTCGGAAGATTGTGTCGGAAGTCGTCCGCTTCCATATGTGGAAAAATGGAACGCCAAGCCTAACGGTGGTTTCCACCTTATTTCTCAAGACACAACCGATGGTTTCGGGACTTTCAAGAGAGTTAAACCGTTGTTCAACGTTCATATTTCAACGGATACTTTCCGAGTGACTCGAAAGCTTCTACCAACGGTCACAGAAGACTCTCGGTCAGCAGATGAAGATAACGGCTACTCTGCTGGGCTATCTATAAATAGAAGCCACTTCACAAGACTTGAAGGTTGCCGAAAATATTGTGTATACACTTACTTGATCAAAGTTATTGTATTTACTCTCAATCTTCAACTTACAACTCCCACTCTGTAATTCATTACTTTCGAATTGTAAGGTCTTGTACTTAGTTACAAACTCTTCTTACATTCTTTATAAGGTCCCTTGACTAAGCTGTAAAGGATAACTCAGCTTAGTTGTCCCTAGCTGTAAGGGTTATCTCGGCTAGGAAGTACCGGATCGGATAAGGTAACTTCGAGTCTAGGAAAATTTATATAGAGTTGTCTAAGGGAGCAACTCGGGTTCGATCAAGTTCACGGTATTTTGTGGACTCAAAATAGTGGATTTGACTTCGTGTATGGATTGACACGGGTCGTGGTTTTTGCCCCGGGAGGGTTTCCACGTAAAATCTCTGTGTTCTCTTTCCGAGTTCATTCTAGGCTCGGACGGCCTTAGTGCTCTTGCTTCTTCGATTCACCGATTTCGAGTCTAATCTTTTCGACTCTGTCTTTAGACTCGGAATCTGTCTTTGCATCATTTACGTGCAAAAGTGTGTATTTTCTAAAAGAATTTTCTATCACCTTATTCACCCCCTCTAGGGTGACTCGAGACTCTCCCCGAGCAAACCTTCAATTGGTATCGAGCCTAACCTTTCGGAAAGGATCTAACAGTCCAAAGGTTTAAAGATCGGATGGCTCGAACACCGGAGAGTTCGACGAAGGTAGATCTTCCAACAGTGCCACCAAAATTCAAAGGTTCAAATTTCGGTCACTGGAAGAAGCTTATGGAATGTTTCCTCATGGATCACGATGAAGAAGTATGGGAAATCATACAACAAGGAAACTACATTCCAACAAAGACAGATGAATTCAGAATCCTTACCAAGACAAAGGCCGAGTTCACGCCGACAGGCGTGAAAAGTTCGAAAGAACTTCAAAGCCATGAACATCCTCATGTGCGCCATAAGCTCGGAAGAATATAATCGAGTCTCTGCTCGTGACTCTGCTAAGGAAGTGTGGGACACTCTGGTCAACACCTACGAAGGTACAAGTCGGGTGAGACAAGCAAAGATCGGTCGAGTATCTTCACAAATATGAGCTTTTCAAAATGGAGCCGGAAGAGAACATTGCTCGGATGTTCATACGCTTCACCGAGATCACCAACAATCTCAAATCTCCGGGAAAGAAAATCTCCCATGAAAAATGTGCTTGGAAAATTCTCGAAGTCTACCCAAGAGACGATGGGGTCCTAAGGTAACTGCCATAGAAGAAGCTCGGAACCTCTCACTCTTGAAGCCGGACGAGCTCATAGGAAAGCTTCGACTCATGAGATACATTTGGAAGAAGAAGATGCCGAGGGTACTTCCAAAAGAAACATTGTGCTTAAAGTCTCGGAATCTAAAGAAGCAATTCCGAGCTCCTCCGAATCGAAGATGATCCCATGGCACTCATTGCAAGAGGCTTCAAGAGAATGATGAAGCATAAAAGATGGGACAAAAGACCAAAAGAAGAATTCTACAAAAAGGACAAGAGAGACAGAAAAGGTAAGTTTTCTTCACCCTCAAAGTTATCTTTGTCTAAGAATTCTGGATGTTTTGAATGTGGCAGACAAAGATCACATAGTCAAGGATTGTCCAAAACGAAGAAGGGACAGGAAAAAGAAAAAGGCCATGATGGCAACATGGAGTGATGAGGATTCATCCGAAGACAACAAGGACTCGAGATGACTCTAAGTGTCCGATGGCAATTTCGACTCGGAAGGTGAAAAGAGTCGGACTCGAACACGGACTCGCAGACAGTGAGGAAACCGATCCTCAAGAGGTAATAAACTACTTCCTCAAATTCTCCAAAGTTGATTTAGCCAAATATATCTTTACTTTGGAAGAAAAGTCCAATTCCGATTCTTATCATTTTAAGGAACAACTTGAGTCAATCACTTCGAGAGCTCTTCTTTAAAAATCGAATTGGAAAACCGAGACTCAAACTCGGAGAACTCAAGACAAGTGCTCAAACTAATGAAACCGAGTCCGAGTTACTCGAAAAGAAAATGAGCAACTAAAACGAAGCTCACCGAGTCTCAAGATCTGGTTTTAAAGTTTACTCAAGGACGGAAGAACCTTGATATGCTCTTAGGATCACAATGTGTCTCTTTTAGAAAAGAAGGTCTTGGTTTCAACAAGGAGGAAGAATCTAATTCTTACTCGGAATTGTTCAAAAAGGATTCTAGAACTGTGAAGTTCAAAAAGGCTGAGCATGATCCCATTCACAAGAATGAAAGGAGGACTAAACCTGGACCCATTTACAAAAAGAAACCATTTTCTCCTATTTCAAAAGGAAAGGTTTTTAAAAGGAAAGAGACACGGACTCAGTTCTTCGAGAAGAAGAAGACTCAGAATCGGACTAAACCCAAAGTCATTCAAATCTGGGTTCCGAAGCACCTTTTTCCTCAAAAAGGACCACGGTAAGGAATGTTACTTGGGTTCGTTAGAGGAAGTGAGAAGGGTTAGATTCTCTCTGTTTTGCAGATCTCTCGAGAAAGATCAAAGGACACTGGTACTGGACAGCGGATGTTCTCGACATATGTCGGGTGACCAAGGACTCTTTTCCGAGCTGGAGTCATATAAAGGAGGAAAGGTGACCTTTGGTGATGACAAGCAAAGGCAAGATAGTGGGCATTGGGAAGATTGGGAATGAAAACAATCTGGTGAGCCCGAGTCTACCTTGTTAAAGGACTAAAGTACAACCTACTTAGCATCTCCCAGCTATGTGACAAAGGTCAAGAGGTAAAATTCACTCAATCCAAGTGCTACATCACGGATGAGATCACCAAAGAGGTAAAACTTTCGGGTAAGAGATCGGGTAATACCTACATCATCCCTCTTTCGACCCAAGTCAAAATTTATCCTGCTTGAAAGCATCTCTTCAAGATGATTCTTGGACTTGGCATCGTAGATTAGGTCACATTAGTATGCATACTCTCAAAAAGCTTGCATCTCATCATCCGGTCGGAGGATTACCTAACTGTGCGTTTGAGAAGGATAAAGTATGTGATGCATGCACCGGAGGAAAACAAGTCGGATCTTCATTCAAATCTCTGAAGACAGTTTCCACATCCAACGTTCTTGAATTACTACATATGGACTTATGTGGCGAAATTCTCGTAAAGAGTCTCGGAGGTAAATCTTACATACTTGTTGTCATTGATGATTTTTCAAGATTTACCTGGGTGTGTTTTCTCAAGCATAAGAATGAAGCCTTCAAGGAGTTCAGCAAGCTCGTAGAAAGATTCAAGTGGAGTCCCGGACTCAGATTCAAAAGATTCGAACCGACCATGGAAGGGAGTTCGATTACTCGAATTCTCGGAGTTTTGTGACAAGAATGGAATATCTCACAACTTCTCAGCACCTGAACTCCTCAACAGAATGGAGTAGTTGAGAGAAAGAACAGAACCCTTGAAGAGATAGCCAGGACGATGATGATTGAACACAACTTGCCTTACTATTTCTCAGGCGAGGCGAGAAACACAGCCCAATTACACTCTCAATCGATGCCTCATCGGACCCATTCTGAAGAAAACACCTTATGAGCTCTACAAAGGGAGGAAGCCAAACATTTCCTATTTCGGATCTTTCGGATGTAAGTGCTTTGTCCACAACAATGGTAAGGATCATCCGACCAAGTTTGATGCTCGGTCGGACGAAGGTATTTTTCTAGGATACTCCTCTCATAGCAAAGCTTATCGTATCTTCAATAAGCGAACTAACAAAGTGGAAGAAAGTATCCACGTAGTGTTTGATGAGCTTGCACAGGAAAAACCAAGTGAGTCTTCATACTCGGAACCGAAGCTCGAAAGGATGATGACGAAGATGAGTTTACACGGACTCGAAGAAGACTACTCGAACGAGGAGACTCGGAATGAGACAACTCAAGAAGTCGCTCGGAACGAGCAAGTCAATGAAGCCGATCACTCGGAACAAGCTTCGAAGATCAAGACATTCAGCTCACAAACCTGGTGAATCAAAGAACTGGTAAAGCATTCAAATTTACTTTCAGTCATCCCCAAGAAAACATTATTTCGATATCAACGAGTGGGGTAAGAACACGTTCTTCTCTTCATAATCTATGTGCATTCACTGCATTCATTTCATTAACTCGAACCAAAAATGCACTAGAAGCCCTTAATGAACCCGAATGGGTAGGAGCCATGCAAGAAGAACTAAATCAGTTTGAAAGAAACCAAGTCCGGACTCGACCAACCGACCTTCCGACCACCCAGTTATAGGAACCAAATGGGTTTTCAAGAACAAACTGGATGAGGGTGGAATGGTAGTCGAAACAAGGCTAGACTTGTAGCTCAAGGTTACAATCAAGAAGAAGGAATTGATTGTGGGGAAACCTTTGCACTAGTAGCTAGAATTGAAGCCATTAGAATACTCGTTGGCATTTGCATCCTGCATGCATATTAAATTATATCAAATGGATGTTAAGTGTGCCTTTCTCAATGGTTTTATTGAAGAAGAGGTCTATGTCGAGCAGACCTCCTGGTTTTGAAAACTCGAATTTCCAAATCATGTTTTCAAACTTCAAAAGGCTCTCTATGGTCTTAAGCAAGCCTCTAGAGCTTGGTATGAAAGACTGAGCAGACTTCCTGGTTCAAAATGATTTTAAAAGAGGTCGGATCGACAAGACTCTATTCATAAGGACCAAAGGGAAAGATTTTCTCATTGTTCAAATATATGTTGATGATATTATTTTCGGTGCTACTAATGAATTTTTGTGTCGAGAATTTTCTCGAGTTGATGAGCCAAGAGTTCCAAATGAGTATGATGGGAGAACTCAACTTCTTCCTTGGGCTGCAAATCAAACAAGACAAAGATGGAATCTTTGTCCATCAATCAAAGTACACCAAGGAACTGCTGAAGAAATACAAACTTCAAGATGCAAAGCATGCATCGACCCCTATGAGCAGCGAGTATAAAGTTTGACTCGGATGAGAAAGGTAAAGCGAGTAGATCGAAACTCTATCGAGGTATGATTGGATCACTACTATATCTTACTTCAAGCGGACCGGATATAATGTTCGAGTGTTTGCTTGTGTGCACGATTTCAAGCTAATCCAAAAGAATCACATCTCACTGCGGTGAAGAGAGTATTCGAGATATCTTGCGAGCACTCGGAATCTAGGACTCGTGGTACTGCAGAGACTCGTAACCGAGTCCGACTCGGGTACTCGAGGCGCAGACTACGCGAGATACAAAGTTGATCGAAAGAGCACATCCGGAGCTTGCCAATTTCCGGGACAATCCCTAATCTCCTGGCACTCAAAGAAACAAAACTCGGTAGCTCTATCAACTGTGGAAGCTGAATACATTGCCGCTGGAGCTTGTTGCGCTCGATTCTCTGGATAAAACAACACTTGAAAGATCTTGGACTATTTCTCAACTCGGTTCCAATCAAGTGTGACAATCAAAGCGCAATCGGTATCACTAAGAATCCTGTCCAAGCACTCAAAAACAAAGCATATTGAGGTCGGGTATCACTTCTTACGCGATCACTCATAAAAGGGTGACATTACACTTGAGTTCATTCCGGCTAATCTTCAATTAGCCGATATATTTACTAAGCCCCTTGGTGAAGATCAATTCAGTTTTATTCGGAATGAGTTTGGTATGTTAAATGCTTAGTTTCGCGTTATGATTCTTAAATATTTACGTGCTATATGCTTTCGTTGTCAATAACCATTAGTTCGATTGATCATGTGATACTCGGGCTGATAGTTATTTCGAGTGTTTCGAGTCACTCGAAACTTTTCCGAGTCAAACTCGGACGTGGAGAAAATTGGACATCAAATCTTCCGAAGCTATCTCTAGAACAGTGGAGAGTTTCGGATTAGAATTTCAAAATCTTTTTCTCTCTCTTTCTCGAGCGCTGGGATCAAATCATAACCGCAGATTTCAAACCGATGATATCTCAACCGTTGAAGAAGAACTGTCACACCGGGCATTAATAACCGATGGACGAGGCTAAGACAGAACGGAGTTACTTAACGGATAGTGAACGGGCGCGCGTATTCTTTATAAATAACGACTATCCATCTTCATCTCGGTATTCTCAAACTCCTTCCCTCTCAAACGAAAACCCTCCTGTTTATAAACGAAAACTCCTTTATAAATTTGAATTTCTTCTTTCAAATTTTCTTTTTGTCCGGACAACTTATGTGTATTACTTGTACTTTTCTCCCTTCTTTTTGTTTCTTGTTTTTGCTGAAAGGCAAGGGGAGAAAATGTAGTCGAAACTCGGTTGTCTTGTTTAGGGGAGTTCTTTCCGCCCTTGTTTTTTAATGAATTGATGCATCTCATTATTATTTTCCGAGTTCCTTTTCTTTTTGAGTTAATGAGTTAAAGCATACCTTAATTTGCTCGATATATTGTATATTGCTCCGATCTATTCAATATGCCTTACTTTTTACTCAAACTACTCGGAATCGATCGATTTTCCTCTAACAAATTTTCCGTTTAAGTATGGAATGCCTTTCATCAAAAAGGGGAGATTGAAGACTCGGACATCGCTCTATATCTTTCCGAGTCATGCAAAAAGAATCGGGTATAACAATGTCATTCATATAGAGTTTTGATTCCAAGGCATTCTCTCGTGTCTTAGAAACTTACCCGAGTAATATAGTATCTTCTCTATGCGATTCGGCCTTCACTTATCTCTTCTATCGCTTTTCGGTTAGCGACTCGAAAATTTGGTTCTTTATTCCGAGTCCACTCTCACTCGGAATCCGACTTGTGGTTACTTACTCTATTGTTTGCATAGTCGGCATTCGTAGTTCTTTTCGTACTTAGTCTATATCAAGTGTTTTCCTCTCCGATATTCGTTATAGAGCTTGATCATTTGCTTAAGACTAAGTCTTATGGAATTCCGAGTATCATGGATATTAGACTCGGAAAATTCCATTTCTTCTCCGACTCGGATAATCTGTTGGTTAATTATCATGATTATTTTATTATCTCGTGTCTAACTTTGGACCAAAGTATTTTATATTTTGAGAACCGAAGGTGTTTTACTTTTGTAGGTTATTCATTCGAGGATATCTTTTCAAACTACAAAAGTAGCCGGCTTCGAACGTCAAATCACCAGCGAGATATGGCTTTTCACCTTCCCCGCTTTAGTCTCGAAGATTGTGTCGAAGCCGTCCGCTTCCATATGTGGAAAAATGGAACGCTAAGCCTAACGGTGGTTTCCACCTTATTTCTCAAGACACAACCGATGGTTTCGGGACTTCCAAGAGAGTTAAACCGTTGTTCAACGTTCATATTTCAACGGATACTTTCGAGTGACTCGAAAGCTTCTACCAACGGTCACGAAGACTCTCGGTCGGCAGATGAAGATAACGGCTACTCTGCTGGGCTATCTATAAATAGAAGCCACTTCACAAGACTTAAAGGTTGCCGAAAATATTGTGTATACACTTACTTGATCAAAGTTATTGTATTTACTCTCAATCTTCAACTTACAACTCCCACTCTGTAATTCATTACTTTCGAGTTGTAAGGTCTTGTACTTAGTTACAAACTCTTCTTACATTCTTTATAAGGTCCCTTGACTAAGTCGTAAAGGATAACTCGGCTTAGTTGTCCCTAGCTGTAAGGGTTATCTCGGCTAGGAAGTACTAGATCGGATAAGGTAACTTCGAGTCTAAGAAAATTTGTATAGAGTTGTCTAAGGGAGCAACTCGGGTTCGATCAAGTTCACGGTATTTTGTGGACTCAAAATAGTGGATTTGACTTCGTGTATGGATTGACACGGGCCGTGGTTTTCCGCCCCAGGAGGGTTTCCACGTAAAATCTCTCGTGTTCTCTTTTTGAGTTCATTCTAGGCTCGGACGACCTTAGTGCTCTTGCTTCTTCGATTCACCGATTTCCGAGTCCAATCTTTTCGACTCTGTCTTTAGACTCGTAACCTGTCTTTCCATCATTTCTGCGCAAAAGTGTGTATTTTTTAAAATAATTTTCTATCACCCTATTCACCCCTCCTCTAGGGTGACTCGGACTCTCCCCGAGCAAACCTTCAAATCTCGATTATTTTTATTTAGGCAAAGTTGTCATTTAATGTTCATCAACCACCGTTATATTAGCACAAATATCGAAAAAGACAGATTAATTATTAACACCACCGGTCGGGGGTTTGAAAATAATTTTCAATATGACATAGACAAAAAATTATTGTAACATAGTACGAGAGGTACGGATGTTAAAAATCATATATATATATATTATAGTAGCAGAGCTAACAAATATATTTGTGGGAATCCCATTTTATAATTTTATAAATTTTTAAGTATAAATTTATTTTATTTTTCTGCTCTATTATATATTATATTATATTATATATATTATATATATATATATATATTCTTTGGGAAGCGAATCACCCCTAGTGTTGGGTAAACCTAGATAAGAATATCGCTGATAGTAAAAGAAAAACATAAGAACCAGACCCTGACATGTTGGTATTAAATAAAATCTCTACCACAAAATATCCTAATATATATAGGCATGATAATATCCTAAATATATTTTTTAAAAAGTCCATTAAATTGGAAATTATCAACAAAGGTTGAAAAAAAAAACAAACCTACAATTAATTTAGATGTATATATTGCTTTTTTAAAATGTCTATTAAATTGGAAATTGTCACAGAAGTAGAAAACATATGAAGGTTACATTTACGAAGTCTGCATCAGTAAATCCTTTGGAATGAGGGAGTGAGTTCAAGATTTGAAATGGGTCTCACTTATCACACCTCATTCTTGTATGCCTAGCACTAGGCATTAGGCACTAGCAGTCTGAATGAATAACAGGCACGATTCACAAACACCGACAAATCCGTGAAATTCAAGTCGTCCTTCGAAAATTACTTGAGCTGAATATCAACGACACATATCAGTGCAAATATTTGACTTCATTTGCAAGTCGCGACACTGGATCAAATGGTCCTTTGCAAGCATACTCGAGCAAATATATAACCTTTTTCCCCGATCATACGTAAGCAAAGTAGCTAAGGTACAAGAAGGTATTCAGCAAATATATAACATTATATGCAACACTGCATCTAAGGGTCCTTTGAAAACATACTAAAGGATCAATACTCCTGTAACAGCACAAATATATAACATTATAAACTACATTGGATGAACAGAGCAACAGATCGAACCTTAAACAAGAAATGCACGGTAATTAAACCCTACAAACCGTGCAGGTCCAGCTGCAGATTGCTTTAGCTGCTAAAGATGGAGGCCCCTCACATATAAAGTCCTTCAGGCACGCCTTCCTTCTTCTTGAACATAACCTTCTCTTTCGCCTTCTTAAAGTCCGCATGTGTAACCTGAATGCATCACAATGTTGATAAAATCTCAGAATGAGAAGATTGTTCGTGTTGCAAAGAACATGCAACACAAGAAACCACGTGAAACAAGAGTACAATGAGAAAAAGCAGTTACTTTTACCCATAAATAAGATATTTGCACAAGGGAGGGGGGACACCTCTGTAATAAAGGCCAGAAATATCATCAGAGTAAATAAAGACAAATGAGAATCATTGAAAATGCTGCCACATTTCACCTTCTTCTAAATGGAACATGAAGACATCATTTACATTATGCAGAAAATGCTGGGCAATCATTGAAAATCAATCAAAAATATTAATGCATATAATGTAGTGTACTTGTAAAAGAGGAAAAGCTTACCTTCATGCGGCGTTCTCTAAGGGCAAGCAACCCAGCTTCAGTACAAATGGCCTTTATATCAGCCCCAGAGAACTCATCCTTGGTCATAACAAATTCTTCTAGATTGACATCATCTGCTAGTGTCATTTTTGAAGTATGGATCTGTGCAAAGATAGAATTTGCTCAGAAACATCCGAGATTAAGCAACTACTCTATGGGTGATGGGACATGTCTATGATAAGGATAATAGCAATCAAGCAGTAAATGTACATCATACCTGGAAAATTCGTCTCCTTGTTTTAATATCAGGAAGTGGGAATTCAATTTTTCGATCTATACGTCCAGGACGAAGCAAAGCCGGATCAAGGCTTTCAATCTTATTTGTTGCAAGGATGACTTTGACATCTGCTCTTGCATCAAATCCATCTAACTGGTTGAGAAGTTCTAACATGGTCCTTTGAATTTCACGTTCACCACCAGAATGAGCATCATACCTGAAGAGCTTTCACAAGTTAGTGCTACTTCAACACTTTCCAGATCTAACTGTGATATAGTTAGTTATGCCTTACCTTTTTGTCCCAACTGCATCAATTTCGTCAATAAAAACAATAGAAGGTGAAAGATCATCAGCTACCCTGAAGAGTTCCCGTACTAGTTTTGGACCATCACCAAGATACTTTTGGATCAGTTCGCTACCAACAACACGTAAGAAAGTAGCTGAAGTTGAGTTTGCCACAGCCTGAAAAACAAAAAAGAGGGGGCGGGGAGGTGAGGAGTGATAATCCTAATACAGAACTTAATACCAAAAATAATGTTCATGCCAACGGGAAAGTAATGAGTACTATATGATCTACCACAAGAACTGAGGCATGTACCAAGCAGATATACCAAACACATTAAGAACGTGACTTAGTAGCACAATTGTATGTCTACCATAGTATTGCTCATAATGATACAAGAAGATACCAGGGACAATTGGATATTTAACATTCAAAGCTTATTACAGAAATGAAAAGCGTTTAAGTCCAATAAAGGTCCGATTCACCAGGATTAAAAGCATTAAATGAACGAGAAGTACTAAACTTATATTTGGAAGTTAAATTAGCAACTTTATCCCTGAAGCAGCTCAAAAGAACATGACCCTTAGTACTGGGTGCCACTACAACCACACGGCCATTCCAATAAGATTGACATGTGAAAGGCATGGATCATACTAGGATGCTAGCCATGGAGATATAGCGCTGGTGGACATCACCTGCACCATCAAGCCACTCAGAATAGTGCACAGCTCAAACCAATAATCTAAGTGAACCACAGCCAAGACGATCCCGACCTACCTCACACCCCTAGTCTTTTTGCTCTCCCAGAGACTCTAGGTACCCTGTAACTGTGGTACATTGATAATATCCTGAATTACAAGCATGAAGTATGCCGTTTCATGGTCTCTATCATTTATCATTGACAGGGATTCAAGCATCCCAATTAATGTGATTAAAACACTTGGAAAGGATTTTCAGGGGTCATCATTGTTACTTTTTCATATGTCATGAATTCATGGTATCCTTAAAATCATAACTAAAAACCCTGCTACTTGCTAGTCTCTCCTGTTGTTCCACCAGAATACTCAACACATCAACCATATCTGAAAAAGGACACCCCCCAAAAAAAAAAAAAAGAAAAGTTAAGGCCACCAAGAAACCAGGAGGTGGCCTTTGTAAAACTCAAAAGATTTACCACCACACCAAACTAAATTTTCCCTTTTTCTCTGTTTTCCACAAAGAAATCACATATGTCAGAAGGAAAATGTGTTTCTTTCTTTTTTGTATGCGCGCAGGTGTGTGTATGGATGGGGTGCGGTGTTCTTGGCAAACCACTATGTTTTACTTTTTAAACAAAAAGTAGCACCGGCAAAGATAAACACTCGTACAGTTTCATGACAGAAAATATCAATATCACCCAACCCAACTATCCATGTATTGACGATAAATAGTACCACCAGAGACCAAACTGCATCACAGCTTATAGTTGTGGACTCCACTTGAAATAGACTTAAAAGGTTAGTAACTAGACTCAAGCCCAAGTATGGAAGTTAAAAATGCACTGCTTGTTTGACAGATAAAGCCATATGTATTGCATACCTTAGCAAGCAAAGTTTTTCCAGTCCCAGGTTCCCCATAAAGTATGACACCTTTGGGAGGCTTAATACCAATATCTTCATAGAGTTCGGGATGAGTCAGTGGTAGCTCAACTGCCTCTTTAATTTCTTGTATTTGGGCATCCAATCCACCAATATCAGCATAAGATTCCAAAGGGGCTTTCTCAACTTTCATTACAGAGACCATAGGATCAACTTCATCTTGAAGGATACCGACTACAGAAAGAACCTGCAAAAAATTTGCGGCCCAATTATTCATACTCCTAAAGCATTAACATGAAGATAGCAACATCACAGACCTGATTCATACAATTACATGAATTCAGAACCAATGCAACTACAATTACTAGGAAAAACATTAATGAGATTCCACCAATGAAGATGGGCTTGGATTTCAGGAAGACCAGCACTTCTTTCAGAATAGCACATGATGATCATTGAACATCACTGATCAAGGGTTGCATAATTGTCAAGTACCAAGGAGTTGCTATTGAACAAAAACACTTCAAATTAGTTAGTGAAACATAGTGATTAACTGATAAAGCCAGCATTTTTGCAGAATCAGCACTTACAAAGCCACTAACTCAATTATTTCCAGCCTTAAACCCAAATAATACCCTCCAGTAAGTAGTATACACAACACCCTAACCTAATTTCATATTACCTCCCCATAAATTTCCACAACCCGAAGCAATTCAGTCTATACATCTCAAAATACTTACTTTATAGTGCATAAATAGCTGATACAACAATATCCAATCACAAAACCCATATCCATAATTTAAAAATCATCCATAAACTTCCTAATCACTAAAACTGAACACTTCCCACTTCAAAAAATCAATAAATTTCTAGTCAATCGAACTAAAAACCCCACAATTGAAAGCCCTAAATCTTAGTTCCCCAATAATGACCCAAAAATCAAGCTTAAAGTCCCAGAAACATACCTTGTTATGCATCAAAATCGAACACCCAGGCTCAAGCTGATCCTTATCAACAAACGAGAGAATACTAACATAGTACTCCGGACCCACAGAGGACGAGACAATGGCATGATTCTCATCAATCAACTCCTCGAGATTCCCAACGCTCATCGGAGACCCACGAAGATCATCGACCTTAGAGCGGTCTTCCTCGGTCTTCTCTTCCTGGGGTTTGAGCCGCTCTTGGTTGGCGACGAACTCCTCCTCCATGAGGAGGTAGTCCTTGATTCTCTCGAGCTTCAGGAGGCGGAGCTTACACTTGGTGGTGGGAGTCACAGTGGGGAGGCGGGCGGCGGCCTCAGGGCCCTTTTGCTTCCGCTGCTTCCGGCCGACGCGGGCCGGCGGAGCCGCCGGCTCGTACTTCTTCTCTTTCTTGTCCCCGTCGGACTTCCGGTCGCCGGATTGACCTCCCGGCCGGTTCAGACCGCTCGCGTTCTGCCCCATGGTTTTAGAGAGAGAGAGAGAGACCGTGGATGGCTTTGGCAGCAAGAAAAGAAAGCGGTGGAGGGTGGAGAGTGGAGAGTGGAGAGTGGAGCCTCTACAACAGGAGTTTGGTTATTTATATCTTTTTGCCAAAAAAAAAAAAAAAACTACGTTAACTTTTGGGCTAATTATTTTTTGAATCAATAATTTTCAAAAATTATTTTAAGGTGCTTTAAATAATTGGGCCAATAATATGCAAGATTTAAATTTGGTCCTGAGGCTCAATTTTCGGACTATTTGAACAGGAAATTTGAATATTTAACTTGAACATCCCATGTTACCCTTTTTTAACCTAAAAGAATTTTTTTTTTTGGTAATTTTCCCCTTTCCAACGGTCATCTTCTTCCTCTTCTATGGAGTTTAGGGTTCTTCCTTCTTCCCTCTCCACCTCCATCTCTATAGGTTTTCGTTCTTCCATTTGTCTCTCCTGTGTTTGTCCATCTTCCGTATGTTCTCTTGACCTCTTGTGTTATTCTTATGTTTTGAAGCTTGGTATTTTCCCTTCTTTACCATTCTCGTTCCGTCCTTTATTTCTTTATCCTTTGTAATCTACACTCGTTTGCCACTTTGACAACCTTTATTCATTACCCTTCTTCTATTTCTTCCCCTACTATCTTGCATCGAGTCCCATTTTTGGAAACCGAGTTATAATTCGGTAATTTTTCTTGAAATTTGAGGTTGATTGCCGTGTTCGGATGACAAAAATTTAAGGCCTATCATCTTCAAAGAGCATTCCATATAATCGAACAATGATGACTTATGTCCAAGATGTCATATGGTGGGAAGAAGGAGGGTTTCACATTCAAGGAAAAACTCAGGAAAGGAATACTTGAAGTGCTTAAGATGTGAGAAGTTCATCAAATGTGTAGATCCAAATGTTGTTGAGTATGAGAGGTCTATTATTAGCTTGATGAGAAAAATAAAAAACGAGTTACAACAATTAAGAATCATGTACAAGTTGATCTAGAAGGGTTTGAACATTGTTATCAATGTTATTAATTGGTTTGCTTGTAGTGGTTGGATTTTTCGTTGTTTGATCATTATGATAATGTAATGGAGAAGACAATAATGTTATGGTAAAATCATTTCAAGTAACCTGTGAAGAATGTGGTGTTTGTTGATTGCATTGTAGTGTCTACTAACATTTTGAATGAAAAGAAAATTCAATTAGCATTGCAACATCGAAATAAGATAACATATATTTGTGAACACAACAAATTACAAGTTGTTCAAGGTTAAGAAAAATTCAAAACATTGTCTTAATCACATAATCTTCCCACAAATTGAATAGATTAACTTGTAAACCACAATGCACCTCCACTTTTAAGGAGTTGAAGACGTGATGGATCTAATGGAGTAGAGGTAGATAGAGCAAATGTAGGGAGAACAGAGGCGAAGGAGCGAGATGAAAACCGTATTTTTCTTACCTTGCACGAGCTTTGGAGGTCTTTCCCTTGGCTCGAGTTGATGTTGATGGGGCGAGATAGAGTTGTGCTTGTTTGGGTTTTCCTTGTAGTACTACAGGAACCATTAACTACGATTTTGAAAGACTTTTAACCACTTTTTACGTTGGTTACATGGTTAGATAACAACAAAGTTTGTTTGAAGCTTGTGAAGGTGAAATTTTACCATTACAGATGGTAATTTTTAAAAATAATGTTAAATAATGGTGAATAATGGTAGTTGGGTATGATACAAACGTGTCCAATGTTTGATTATAATACTCGAGAGGAAGTGAATAAAATTTATTATTCACCGAGATGGTTACTTTTTAATTATTCGTAACCATGTTTATATACTTCACATCAACTTCATCACTTATTAGTAAATATGGCGGTCACCCAAACTACTTACACCCTTAATCCATATTTGAATAGTTACATTAGTTTACTAAATTCAGTATTCTCAATTTCTTCACTCTTCATGCATGTACAATTTTTATTAAACGAATTGTAAATGCTTTCAATGTCTTCATCTTCATACCTAATTAAAGAGGTGTTATAAAAGAAATCATTAAATAATTGAGTGCCCTAATCCACCAAATAAGGACAACTTGAGTAGTTTTAGAGCCCCATACGTGAACTCTAAACTGGCAGGAAAAGTACAAAGTGGATGGAAGTAGTGGCACCTTTTTTGGACATGTTGGCCTCCATTAAGTGCCCTAATTTAACCCAACCAAACACTACAATTTCATAATAATTTCTCTCTTCCAAACTCATCATTACTCATTGTTATTCACCACAAGCATTGAATCCGGAAGTCTGTTGCAACTACTCCGCAGTTACTTTTACTTGAACTTACTAATGCCATGATAAATTACCAATAATTTCAAATAACTTTTCCCACAAAACTCAATTAACGGTATATATGATTAAATGAAAATATCTCTAGTAATCCTTACACTTCTTCCGATTTCTTATAAAGGTCGTGTAACCATTCCGCTTATGTTAATGAGCCGTTGACAAGAACTGAAAAGGTGTCGGTTGTGAGACTTGAATCAAAATCGGAAATTAATTGTTGACCTAGTCATTACAAAGGTTGTTGTCGACCACTATGAGCTGAGGTTCAAGACCCAACGAAAGTACGATACTTATTGGAAATTGGTGAGGTTGTCTGTTGTTGTGCACATTCTATGTCTTGTACATGGTGAAGGCCACTAGTGTTGTGGAGTGATCTTCATTGGGTATGGGTAGGACGAGCTTGATTTTGTGTGGGTCATGATGCGACTCTGTAACTTTTGGGTATGTGTATAGTTGTTGGGTATGGGTAGGACAACCGTAGTTTCGTAGGGGTGATAATGCGGATGTAGAACTTTTGGGTAGGTGTATACTCATTCGAAACTATTGTCATCTATCGTCAATCGTTTTTAGGTTTCATACCGATTGGGTATGGATAGGATGAAGTTGGGAAATTGATCTTCAACTCAATTACCATGATTTTTTGTTTCATGTGGTAGTTGTTTGTATAGGCCTTAGTCTTATTATGGGAATATGTTGTATATGATAATGTCACTTTTGTATGTATGAAATGCACATTGAAACTACTTTATGGGATAATAATAATGATTTTGTACATATTTTACGGAATGTTGGGGACGTGTCAGGGAAAATTCCGGCTCTTAAGTTGCGGAGAGCTGAAAAACACTGTGTTTTGATAATCAGGGAAAATTCTGTCATCCACTAAAAGTGTTTTCATACTCATTTTTTATTTCTGAGTCGTTATTACCGTCTAACACTCAACATCTAATGGCCTTGGTAACATAACATAATATCAATTCACTGTGTCCAACGAAATGCATGTGCAAATAAAACATATACATCATTTCCAAAATGTTTGAAGACTAGTTCAACAAATATCAATTCACTTAAATTTAACCGAGACTCCTTTTTCTCAACAATCACAATATACGAGGCTTAAAAAATAGCATAAAACATAAATAAAATATTCGACACTTTGATAATCAAACACAAATTACTAAAAACCCTAAGTTTTAAAACCTCATAACCTCATTTAAAGTCCTTGTAATAATTACATCTACCATTCATTAAAAAAATTAGGCTCTTTATTCCATATTTCCAATAAAGCAAAATGTCATCAAAGTGGGCCCGTCGATCCTTCCTTAGACATTGGCCATATGAACTATTTAGGTTGATCATATTCTTTTGATACTTGAGAGGGGGAAGACAAATAAAAGTTACAACTAAAATCACTAATATAATTTTATTTTAATTTATATTTTAAATTGACAAAGACTTGCCTTTCTCATCTTCGCTTTCAGTTTCGGACAGAATTAACCTTCAATTTCCAAAGGGCATAACTTTTAATTCCGATATTGGATTTTAATTAATGAGCATAATATTGAAAGGTATAAGCGTTGCCTATAACTTTTACTTTTGATAAAAAAGCAACCAAAAATCATAAGTACCATAAAAACTCAAGTTTATCACATGGGTAAGTTTCGAGTTATAAATTGCATAGTCTCGGGAGAAAATTAATAACTCACTCGATTTAAGTCCAAATTAATCAATTCAAAAACTAAAATGTAGAGAAACTATAGATCTATCTATCATATATTTTTTGAAATTTATAGACGATCATATCAATTGTGGTGAACTTTTAAAATTACAGAATTTCACGTCAATTTTCTGGTTCTCCTACAATCTATAACTCATGCATAAATCAACCCCTTTCAATCATAAAACCCACGAAAATCTTTCATAAATCAGCCCTAATAATAAATTTCACCCTCTGAAGTTTATTAAATCAATCAAGTACAAGAAGAATAATAAAAAGTATGAGCTTTTAGGGTTTTTACTTCCAAAGAAAAAGAATTAATTGAAAAGTGATACTTTTATCTTCACTAATAAAGATTTAAATACAAAAGATATATATTAGTAGCAAATTATATTGCTACTATTATATTTTAATTTCAATTTAAATATATACAGTGACAATATAATAATTTTGTTATTATTATTATTATTATTATTATTATTATTATTATTATTATTATTATATTTTAGTATTTACAATTGACAATTATGTAGTGAATTGAACTTATGTTTATAATAATACATTAATAACTCATTAAACCAACTTAATTAATATGAAAATAAGACTTCCTTAATATGAACACCATACAAGATTATTAGATTCCTATGAGACAAATAATACCTCTATTCAAATTTTCTAACACATGAAAGAAAATACAAAATCATTTCATGAAGTCTTCCTGTTTAAAGAGACTACACTATAGTTATTATTCTAAGAAAGAAATAGTGAAAAGAATCCTTCATCTTCAAGACTTTTCCTTTGCTTCAAGTCTGAAATCTTCGACCTGAATAATGTATTTAAAACATAACATTTTTATTAAATGTTAGACTATATATGCATAGTATTTGAATTTAAAAAAGTTCATAATGTATGAGACAATAAAATTTCACAAAAATGACATTTCAGTTGTTTCACAGTGCAATATATTTGGTAAAGAATTTTGAATGTAAAATAATTAACAACTTGCCCTAGGAAGACAACCAGTAATATTAATGAAAGTCTTTATTTTGGGGTTAAACATGTCCCTTTGCGAAAACAAAAACAAAAATAAATTCAAGTCCACTTTCACTGAAGTTCATGCCTCTCTCTTTTATTATTATTGCACCACTCTTTACCATTTACATTATTATATTTATAGAGGACATGTTATCGTATATTATTATCCTAGAGGACATGTTATATTCATTTACATTATAGTTATAGTTATAGACATATATTCATTTACATTATTATTGCACCACTCTTTACCATTTATATTATTATCATATATTATAGTTATAGAGGACATTATTTTTGCACCACTCTTTATCATATATTCATTATTAACATTTCATTTATCTTGGTTCTCGATTTTTATCTATAAAAATATTATTAATTGGTAAACAAAAACTTTAATAGATTAGATATAACCGAATTCTTTACTATATAATTCAAAATAACTATGCTAAATTAAAAATTTTAAATTATTTGCTAGATTGGTGATAAAAAAAGTTTTTCTCATACTAATCTCCACAAATTTTAGCTCATTTGTTTAAGCTCATTTTATTAACCCACTTGCTCAGCTTGTTTAGGCTTGTTTGTTCGACTCGTTTAGCTCATTTGTTCGCCTCGTCAACTTGTTCGTTCTGCTCATTAGCAATTAGCTTGTGTAAGCTCGGCGAGCCGAGCTTTTTAGGCTTGTTTGCCGGGCTCATTAGGCTCGTTTGCTCGTCTCGTTTGTAATTGGCTCGTGTATGCTTGGCGAACTTACGAGCTTCAACATTACAAGCTCGAGCTCACCTCGGATAACTATCTAGGCTCGGCTCGGGCTCATCGCGAGCTTGGCTCGGCAAGCTTTTAAGCGAGTCGGCTCGCGAGGCCTCGTGAGCCAGCTCGACTCAAGTACACCTCTATATACAACTATTTACACAAACTCTTTCGTAATATATACAAACTAGAATCCAACAATCTTGACCAGAATATATACAAACCAGATTCATCACACAAAGTTGTATATGGTATATTAAATAATGAAGAAAGTTTAAATATGTACCTATGTAATTGTATACCTATGTAAATATATACCTATGTAATTGTATGCTTATGTAAATCACAAACTTGACCAATCAAATAATGAAGAATAAGTGTAAATATATACCTATGTGTTTATACGGTTATATACAAATTCCGCCCAACCTTGTCTTAACTCATTAAACACATCATCTCGTATAGGGAGTGGGTGGGTCCTTTCGCGGAAATATTGTGACCAATGTTGTAAAAACTTATTCATTAGGTCAAGTGCAAGTATAAAATTAGAGTTGGGTCACAATCTCTTTCATGTAATGGAGAATGTAGAACCCACACTCCACGTTCCCTTTTGTTTGTGCCACTAAAATTATAAAATTCACAACACATGGACAATTCATTAGTAGTTTATGTGGCTAGCAAGTAATATGAAATGAAAAGTTAAATTTAACGTTAATGAAGAAAACCTCACCTTTATAGGGATAATTTGTGGGTTTGATTTCACATGTGAGGCTCTCCCGTCTCCCTTACAAACATACATTACTAGAGCACTATTTTGCAATCGAAAAAATAAAATTCAAATTAAAATAGAATTGAAAAGAATACTGATTAACAAAAAAGTATAAAATGATTAAGGTATGAACTCACGAGTCGAGTACGGTCTTGATATCTTTCCTTACGGCATGACCTAGAGGATTGAGCCAAGTACGTGACATTACTCCTTAGAAATATGACAACGAAGCATCCAAAGTGTGACCGACACCGACACAAATAACACATTTATAAATATGTAACACCATAAAAACTTTATTTAAATTTATTCATACACTTACCCCTCAAAGAATGGCACTAAGTAACATATTTTCTGCGGATTATGTTTTATGACTCTCTCGATATAATTGGATCGGACCTCGGTTCCTCGTTCTATTCCTTGAATGGAATTAGGGTCGAGAAATTGAACCGACTTGTTTCCCATCTCATGGAGCCACCAATTACATATTAATTGTATATATTTAGAAATTGAAATTAATAGTTAAAAAATAAACTTATGAATATAGTAACTCACATAATGTCAAGCATAATAGCGGATGCGCGATATGTTGCATCTCCAAAATTGCATTATGTCATCCGGGAAGACATATAAGGTCATGTCCTCATCGTCCCCATTAAATCGCCCAAACACATGACGTGACGTGATTTCCAACGTTGTTTCTTCCGACAAAATCTTCACAAAACTTTGCAAAGTAGAATACCAATTCGTATGGGACTCATGAATGGGTACAAGAGGGGACTGCTCGGACGACAATCGGGTGCCGCTCAATACTTGCTTGTGCCAATTGAGGGAGTTGGAGTGCCCTTTATCCCATTCTCGGATCTTTTCTTGATATCTTAGTTCGACCATAATGCAATAATTAGAAATATATATATATATATATATATATATATATATATATATATATATATATATATATATATATATATATATATATATATATATATATACACGTGATATTAACAACGAGTTAAATTTAATATTTTTAAAAATGAATTACCGTAGAGAGTATGACCAAACTCTTGGGGTAAGGAACAAAAGTGTTAAGCTGCGTCGTCAATGGTGTAGAGGTTCGATGACCGGATCGTCAACTCACGGTTGCCTTTCCCTTGCATGACTTCTTTCATACTCACCCTCACATGATCGGCTAAAAGGGGTGCCCCGTGAACGACGGTGTCTAGCCTCCATAAGTAAATAACACCTGTTGCCACAACATGATGTATAGGAAGGTGATGAGAAGCTATCATGCACTTGTGTCGGTTGTATAAGAATAAACATAACAATTATAATTACGGGTTAACCTTTGAGAGAGAAGTTAAACTATTTAAGAATCTTGAAAATAAATGGACAGAGTTTCCCTTAAAAGTAGACATTTTCCGGGATAATGACCCTCATCCGAAACAACAAAAACATACTATAACTAATTACTCAACGGTCACACGCTGGAGATCCATAATAACCACACAATATACACCATTCATTCAACAAAAGTATACACCAATTAGTCAAAATATAAACATGCATGTAAATATTATTAGGTAGCAAAATTTGAATTACCTCCACCATAAGTTCAAATTGGTAGACGGGTGAGCTTGCGTTAGCGCTTGCCAATGTCTAGGGTCGGAATGGACGTAAATCATCCAATTTGGGTGTCGGCATACCCATGTTGCTGAACTACGCCGTGACACATTCCTTCATCTTGGCCTACATCCGGGCCATCATCTCCGCCCCGATCTGTTCCATTATCCGTTCCATATGTGCAGCCATAGTAGCCATTTGGGATTATTGGGACTATATTTGGGAGGCCATTTGAGACATCATTGCCTCCATATTAACTTGGCTGGAAAAGACGGGGTGCTTCTTCCTAACCCAAAAATGCTCAAGTATCCCTACCCTTCCACCGATGACTCAAACATGGCTGGGATGCTCATCTCTTTCTAGGGCCAAGGCTAACTTGTCCCTCCTCCCGGTGGTGTCGAGACTTCGAATTCGAGGTTTATGAACAAGACTCCTGTAAGAAGGGAATAAATTATCATTTAGAAATTCATATATTAAAACCGATAAGTTCTCAAAATAAATAAAGGAAATAGTAAAAAAACTCACGAGTCGCTGCACAATAGATTCTACTTCGCTTGTAGTGAAGGTGTCATTTTTCTTCTTTCTTCCTTCGACCCACAGCTCGTCCCTCTCGATAGTGAGCTGCGATGTATCCGTGATGGAACCTTCACCGGATCGGCTTTGAAGTTTGTTCAAGCTTCGCTTGTACAACTTGTCCTCCAACTTCGCGTATCCCCTATGGGACATCATATGGGGATACATATTGCTCTTAATCCTCTTCCGGTTGGCTTCACCTTGAGTCTGCGCAAGTAATTAAGAGAACAAAAATATCGATAAATAAGACTTAAATCGAAAAAAAGGAACAAATGATAAATTACCTTGTATTCCGGAGATGAGACATATGCTTCAAACGTCCTCCAATCCTCCTCGGTGATGAAGTTGTAGACCTCCCAAGGTCTACCTTGTGCCTTTATCTCCCTTGTTCGGTAGACCCAAATAGCGGCAATGCAATACTTGAAGTTTCTAAATTTTTCTGCCGCCGACATTAGGATCTTGTGTCTCATCAAGGGGATATTAGATTTTTTAACGTTCGGGATGAACGTTTTCGAAACATAAGAACGACGTGCATTAGTACATATTAACCGTTTACAATAAGTTGTAATTCTAAGTTAAGATGTAGTGCATTTATCTCGAATATCATACCAAAGGTTGTTCTTAACCGAATCGGGAACTGTGCCGAAACTTATGTAGTTAATGTTCACGTATGCGCGGTTGCCGCACCAACATAGATTATAAAGCGAGTTATGTGATCACCTACAGCATTTCCATGCCTATCAAATTGGACTCGTGCAAGGAGAGGTGGATCATCTCTACTCCGGCCAACTTCTCCTTGTTTATCATTGTTCGTCCCTTTAATTTTTTTGTAATTTGGGAAGGATCCATTTTATACTGCAAGTAATTATACCACTCTTGATAAATCTATTTGTATATAATTCTATGCAAAAATTTAAGTTTATAAAGAAAATTTCTAAAAATATGCATTCACTTCTTTGAGTGTAATGTCCAATATCCAAACAAACCTTCAAAATCTATACAAATATAATACATAAAATGAAGAATTAAGTGTTATTCCATGATCGATTGTCAAGTATCCCACATAGGCACTTATGGCAAAGTGAAAAGCCAAAGTAATACATCAACCAAATTCTCATCTCCAATAGGAGGCCAAGGCCAAATGTGATGTTAAATTACGAATTCCCAAGCAGTTAATAAAATCAAGATTTTCACCATTAACTCTAAACTTAAAAGCTAACCTTGGAAAATTTCTTACATTACTAATTTCTTACATCATCCACGATATCCATTTATGGCATTGCATGACACGTACACATTTTATTTTCAGATAGACCATTAAGCAAGTTCAATACACCAATAAAATGTGAAAATACTAGTTTCCAACTCTTTCCCAAGAATGCTACTATCAAAACCTTAAACCTTAAACCCTAAACCCTACTTAGCATGCTAATGTTGAGAGAGTGAGCGAGGAGAGCAGAGTTAAACTATCTAAAAGAGGGAGAGATAAGTTACATATCGGCCGGCGAGAGTGAGATAGAAGGAGCAAAAATGACGACAAGAGTGTGCAGGGAGAGATGAGAGCACCAAGCAGAGAGTGGAGAGAAGAGCAGCGACCACAACATGCCGGGGATGACGATGGGGAGATGGCAAGAGTGGAGAGAAGAACAAAAACGATGACAAGAGTGCGCAGAGAGATGAGAGCAAGAGGAGAATGCAGAGAGAGCAGAGTGAAAGTGACCATGCTAGTCGTGGGGGTTTTTTTGTTTCGAAGACTTTTGATTACAGTTCATCGAAAGAACCATCATCTTATATGCACCTCCGATGGCGATTCTTTTAGTGAACCATAGTTAAAAGTGGACTTTCTACCTTTAATGACGATTCAGTTAAAGAACCGTCATCATATATGCATTAAAAGACCGCTTATTTTACGAATATGCCACCGCATCGGTTTTACAACAGCTTTTGTTATAACTATCGTTAAAGGGTCGTCGTTAAAAGTCGTTTCGTAGTAATGTTGGATGCCATGAGGTTTAGACTCCTTATTTTTAGGTTGCCTTTTTCTCTTCCTCAATAATCTTTCAAATTCATTCCTTGCCTTCCCACAAGTACGAGAATTGTATCCAAGCTTAAGGCATTTTAGTACACCTGTGTACCAAAGTCGACCAAAAAATGTAAATACATCATTTACCTTCAAATGAAAGGGAAAATTTTTATGAAAAGATACCTAGTGGTGGCAGTCCCTTGTAATTTATGTGATGGTTGGAAATCAACATGAGGATAAGGTTCCGCTTCTCTTCTCTTGTGTTCTCGCTGGCCCGCCTGTGCTTGACTCGATGGTGAGGGGGATCTAGTTTAGGCATGTTCTTCTCTTTCCATGTAGAAGGATCGGTAATAGGATGGACAATGTGGTTGTAGAGGTTTCATCCTTAGAATGCACCTTACTGAATGTTTACAAGGGATTCCTCGTATACTTGCTACATTCTATAGTCACAAAACTTGTCATTCAACCTAGCGAGTGAAGTTGGTTTGTCCCTCTTTTACATCAAATTTTTCATTTCCTGCATGCAATATGCTTAAATAATTTCTAATATCCACCTCTATCATCCTACACTTGCCCTCAATAAAAGGCACCAATTTACCTTTCCAAGTTTGTGCCTTTTCATACCTCTTGACAAAGTTATAGGTATTATCCTCACACTTCAAATTCACATCAAATTTAAACCTAGCTCATAACTCTAATTGCTCATTGTCTCTAAGCCAATGGTTTGTAGTTGGGATCTTGCATCTTAATTTTTTCCATGGCCTTTATATGCACAAATGGAACACAAACATTTGCAAGCAATGTAAAAGTATGCATGGAACCAAGCACCTATATAAAAGAAGTAAAATTATTCTTAAAATTATGCTACTAGATAGCAAACTGGAAAGCATGCCAAATTTCAAAAAAGGTACTTACCAGAAAAAAGTGAAGCAAAGGTCTTAAAGTAATAGATTATACATATCCTCCTTGAAGCAGTTGGCATGAATTTTTTTTCAATGCGTTTATTAGCTCCTAATACACCAATATATGTAAAATTAATGAACATAAAAAAATATAAATAAAAATAAAATGTTATGATTGAAACAAAAAAATGTAACTATTTAAGGGATTTGAACTTACTTTGTTGTGCTTGTCCGAGATGATTGTGTATTTGCACCGATCCTCCACTACATCAAGCGCCTTTACAAAGCCACTCAAGAAGAAACTCCATTCTTCTTCATTCGCAATTTCAACCACTCGCATATGCTAATGAAAATTAACCATTATTTCCATCTAAAGCCATTGCAGTAAGGAGCACTCCCCTATATACTCATTTAAGGTGAGTGACATCTATTCCAATCAAGGGCCTACTGAATTGCTTGAATGCAATAATAGAAGGACCGATACAAATGAGCATGCGTTTGAAAACAGGATTCTTAGCAAGCCTTTGCTCCAACCAAGTGATGACACAAACAGTAACTCGGATTTTTTGCTTTGAACTCTTCAGACATATTGAGGCAAATACTTGTATCCCTCTTCATGCTTCCCTTCAACAACCGCCCTTAATAGTCTTCTTGCCCACCAGCAAATATAGGCTGGGATAAACGTTGAATATTTTTTGATGATTATTGGTTACATTCCCTTCACATCCATTTTTTGATAAACAATGAAATAAGGCAAGAGTTTTTCAGCAACCCAATGTGAGTTAGCCATGTCTGTTTCTCTCGATCTGTCACACACATGTCTCCCGAGTGTGTGACTTCATCATCCGAGATAGTCATCTCAACAAGGACACTACAATGAATCCTCAAACTACACCTTGGATCCTCACATCTCTATGTGTACCTAGTCTCCTCATTTTTCTCTTCGTCATTATGAATCGCTCTACAATGCAATATTCCCTCGTAATCGCAAGTAAATCCTCCTTGGAATTGAAAATAGGACCTGCCATCAAACTTATCCTTCCATCACTGTTCCTCTTCCACAAACACCCTTGTCCTATTACCTTAGCCATTTTGTTAACAACCAACCTATCTTCAACATTGTCAATAATGTGGGCACCTACTTGCATCCTCTTTTCATTTTCCAATTCCAAATTTTCCTCTAAATCACTAGAAAATATCTCTTCATCTAAAGATTCATCCTCATAAATTGACTCATCGATATTGTCACTCAAGCTGAAATCCTCATCATCACTTTCATCGAAGAGAAATAAGTATCCTTAAGGGTTACTATAACCTGATCCCCATCACCAACAATTGGAAACTCACTTTCATCACCACCATCACCACCATCCCACTCATTCTCACAATCCCATTGAGACACTTTTGACAAGTGACATCACATCAAAATTAGCTAACTCTTTCAGTCCAAGCACAGGGAAAGAGTTAGTAACAATTTTTGTAGGGTTGGACTTCATTTTGGGAGAGACAGTTTTGGTTTGAGTTGACTTTGACTATGGTTTGCTTGCCCTAACAAGTGGGTTTTACAAGGTTTGAATGAGGTTTAGAAGAGGACCTTGTGTGTGGTTTGGTTAGGCTAATTGGGGTTGTACATGATTGGAGTATAGTCTAGTAGAGACCCTTATCTCGTGGTTTGGTGATAGGGGAGCATTAGGTGAAGTTTGAGTTTTGGGCTTTGGCGAGGTTGGAATTTTGGCCTTTGGTGAGGTTGGAGTTTTGGCCTTTGGTGAGGAAGGCTATGTTAGATAATTTGCCAAAGATCTTGCAAATGGTCTCCTAGGTTTCAACTTAGCAGGTTGAGAAGAAGGTGTACAAATTAATGTGTTTGCCTATTTGTTTGTAATAGAATATTAGAAATATTATTGTACATAAAATAATTGTACATAAAATAATTGTAAATTATTTTTCCGTATTATCTTCTATATATATAGAATGTCGGACTCCCATATCGATGGGCCATTCTCGCCATATATCTTTCACGGTTTGCTTGACTGACACCCCAATTTATTCTCGCATTTATTGATTGTCGGGCTATTGAAGGTACAACATTTCCTAAAGAAGCATTCAACTTTTCAACACTCTCAACTATTTGTTAGGTTTCACAAGACTTCTTCAATTCACCATGAAAGTGGGAATAGATACTAAGTTATGTTGAGACCCCTAAGAATTTACTAATGTAGTCTACTTACGGTCCACTGTTCACTTGTCATTATATGCTTAACTCTGTTTGGGAGATGCCACTAAAACCCAACATATTATAACCCCACACAAGTTTCTAACATCCTTACATAACTCAAGATCTTGTTATACTCGTCCAAGCCGACACTAGGAACCTCTCGTGACTTTATCCTTAAAATAAACCTTTAAGGTCACAATTTCAATCCCTGTTTTAACACAATATAGAGGGTTAATAAAAAAATTTATCTTTAAAATAAACTCAAAAATTGTACAAATCATCATCAGCTAAAACTTAAATCAAAGATTAACCAAAAAATAAACATAGATAACCAAAACAAAAGCTTAGTAATCGTATCGAACAAATTTTCATGCAAAACTCCAAAATTTCTTCAAAATTACAAATTTTTAAAGTGGATTTCTCCCATCGAAGATCACAAAATTAGGGTACAAAAATTCATCTTTCAACAGAAACACTCAAATTTTAATGCCGAAAATGAAATCAAAGAAAAAACCAACTTATACCACTTACCATTTTCGACTATCACTCCTTTTCTTCTACCTTCGTCTTCGTCTCTTTTTGTCGTCTATGGAGGATAATTTGACGCTATTCTTTGTCCACAAAGTTTGCAGAGTTTTGGGGGAGAGTGATCGAGAGAAGAGAGAAGACTGATTGATAGGGGTTAAGGCGTGTTTAGGGAATTAATTTTCACTCTTCCCGTAATGTACGTAAAAGCTTTTTGCACTTTTAACAACTTCGTTCAATCTTCGGGCCGAATTTGGACCTTGTATATAGTTGACCAAATTATTTAAGGCGTCTTAAAATAGTTTTTGATAACTATAGGTTCAGAAAATAGTTTGCCCAAAAGTTAAGGTATCTTAGAGCTTGTTTTTGTATTTTTTGTTAATTTTAAGAAATGACGATTATTTATATTTTTTTTTATCCAAGACGATTGTTTATAAATTATATTTGAGCAACGGGGATAATATATCATATACATGTCTTACTATAGTCTAAATTAATGTGTTTGATATTTTAAAACGATAAATTTTTTTGCGGCTCCAATTAGTTAACTATTAATTATTAATTATTATGTTGATCGAGTACAAATGATATTCTTCTAATCGGATCAACCCTACTTATGAAAACATATTATGCAGATAATTTTAATAATTGTTAAAAATTATGGAAAAAAAATGATTTTATATAATTTATAAGTAGTAACAGTATTCTATTATTAAATTATATTAATTTTTTAATTTAATATATAATAATATATTTTTTTAATTTGAAGTGTTTTGCAGCAAGACACATCTCATTTTGCTTAAAATATATATTTGTGAGTCATTGCAAATAACATTAGTGGTTGAGGGTAAAGAGAAAACAATTACACAAATTTGGATAAGATTATATGATATAAGAGTTATACTGAAATAATTTTTTTAGAGATAATTTTTTAAAACTTTTTAATGTCATGAATAATATATTCTATAATGATTTTCTAATTCAAAGGTGACTGGTGACTAATAGTTCATTCAGTATTAATTGTTTATCACAGTCACTCATAATGAAATATTAGTTATTTTAATTATTATTAAAAGTGAATATAATAATATCCATATCATAATATTTTATATGAGAAAGTCCCACACAAAATTTACAGAAGCAAATATGACAAAACATAGGAGATAGTCAACATGGGCCTAAATCCCGTTATGTATGGGCTGTACCGTCAAGTCTACGGGTGAACGTAGACATAGATGCGTATGTTTTTTGATCATAGACCTTCCGGGCTTTAATAACTGGGCCTTCATGAAAACTCAGGCCCACATTATAAAATATATATATATATATATATATATATATATATATATATATATATATATATATATATATATATATATATATATATATATATATATTTGAAGGGAAGGATCACAATTTCATTAATAAAACGCTAAACGGCATACATAGTTGTACATCTAAAACATACATATAAAAATTTTACTTTCAAATAACTAACATAAATTTTATCGACGTTTGACTCTAAAATCATGACAAACTTCTTATGAATAATTTTCGATAACTCAGCAAGGAAAAACACTCACGCAGAAAAGAAATATGAGAAAAAATCATAGGGATTTTTATTAGAACAATAGAAGAAAAATTCGAGGGAGAAAGAATCGAAAGCGAGTCGACCTATCTTTCATATTGATGGACAAACTCACGATTTGTGTTATAATGATTTGAAAGTTAATCTTCATCTATTGTCTTAAATCATACCAATTAATCATAACTATCATATGAAAAGAAACTAATACTCATATCAAAGGATAGAAAAACTCTTACAAATGATGATACAAAATTTTATTGGTCGAAACCTAAAATTAAACTAGCAATCAATGTAAAATTATTGAGAAATTAAGTTTTATATTAACGAAAATTATTGATAGCCCTCAAACAAAGAAAGTGTGGACGATAAGGGAGTGAGATATGACATGATATGGATACGGAACAAGCTAATTTTTTAAAAACGAGGATTACAGACATGGTATCAACAAGACTATTAAAATTTATAAAATTAGTTTAAAATTACTAATTTCATGCAGTAGTTTTTCCTTATTTTATATTAAAAAATGTAATAAAAGTTAAATCTGTTCTAAAAATAAAAATTTTTGATGTAATCTTATTATTGAAATCGATTGCATATTTTTCCTGAGAGGTCGGGGAGCTATATATTTTCTTTTGGGATGTTTCCAGAGGGGAGTTATGAACAAACTGTTGTCTCTAAATCACCAACCCAAAAAGAGCATGAGGATCGTGCTAGTGTTCATTCTAGCATTAAGACCAAGATAGTTAGCTTTAGACATAATGGTTACTCCGAAGAGATTTTTAAAATATCTCAATGCTTAGCCTCTTGAGAAGCTCAGCAATCGACTTTATTTGTTGGAATAGAAGGGGTCGTAGATGGCCAATTCTCGGATAAAGAGCAAATTTAAGCTTTGGAAGACAATGAAGAATATTCAAGACCCCAGGTTTTGACACACAAGTGGTAAAAGGCAATGACGAGTTTTTAGATTCATCTCCAGGTTTTGAATCCTTGGATGCGCCAACTCCTTCAAGGAAGAACCACATAAAAAGCTTCAAGTTATTGATAGGAGGTTGACAAGAAGCCGGAAGAAGAAATCGATCGAGATTTCATCGAAATTTTTGAAAGGGGATAACTTAAGCAAAAGTTCGGACACTACGGAGAGTCTTACCAAGTTAGCAAAGGAATCTATATGAAATAGAAAATCTTCTCGGATTGAGAATCATTGACAAGAAAGAGGTTGCGGTTAAGAGAATTACAAAAAACGAAAATCACTTCGAGAAAAAATTCCAAGTGATTCAAATTAGAATTGAAACCCCGATGTATGGTGGTGATAATAAAGTGGTTAGAAGGAAAAACTCACCTGGTAGTAATTGAGAATGAAAGAGGTTAAGAAAGCTAGGAAACTACAACTCAAAAGAAGGAAAAAATTGATTCTTGGGATGGCAGTAATTGAGAATAAAAGAGGTGAAAAAGCTAGGAAACTACAACTCAAAAGAAGGAAAAAATTGAACAACAAGGAGAAGATAAGAATGAGTAAACAGAGAAGAAAAGCTACAACAGAGAATTCTAAACACATTTGATGTTTGTAAATGAACAGACCTAGCTTTTACCGCTTAAGCTCTCTCAAGGGAATTTCGTCGAACAATTAGTAGGCGTCTTAGTGGTTGTAGAAAGTACATCATATTAAGGGAAGGAAGAATGATTTGATGGTTAGAAGTTGTACATGTGTGAAATCGGGGAGGAGAACCCTTTTCGAGCCTTCAACCCTCTTCTTCAAAGGGGCAACGATCGTAGAACAAGTGCAAGGATTTTGAAGTGGAGCAAAGATGTTGAATAGTGGAAACCAAAATTTTCGATCCGAGATGAAGTGAGGGGTTGACGAACGAAATTTGTAATGGATAAGAGCATGGAGGCAGATGAAGAGAAGCCATAAGAAAGCATTGTTTGGAGGAATGTGGACCACTTGATGTAGCTTTTGTGAAGGTAGAACAGGAAACCAAAACAAAGCAGAATTTTAAGAATCCTTGAGGAAGCGGAACTCAATTTCTTTACGGATTGGGGATTTCACCATTTTGGGCTTTAATTTACTTTAGGGTAGTTTGGATTATCCATAACAGAAAGTGTAGTTTTTTGGTTTTTCTTTTTTCCAATTATTTAGGTTTAGTTCTCTTTACATACAATTATCGTTTTAGTTGAATGGTTACTTTTTTGGCTTTTGTCAATTATCAATCAAAAAAAAAAATCACCACCCCAAAAATACTGAGTACTCCCTTCATTTTAAAGTATATACCAGTTTAACTAACTTTTTCGTTTCACAATATCCGTCACTTTACAATTTCTATGACATATTAATGACTAGTTTACCAATTTTATACTTATTAATTGACTTTTCTCTTTTTTTTAAATTAATTTTTTCATTTTTAATGAAATTATAGGAGAATTTGGTCTTTTATTAACATATATTTGATTATGAATTTTGTCATTCATTGTTATTCTCTCATAACTTTAAAATGATTAGTATTAGAAAATTGATAGAATAAAAAAAAAAGTAATCATTAGGAAGGAGTGTAACGCATTGCCCGAGCCACCTACAGCTGGCTCGTTCATGTCCAAATTAACTTTCTCATGGGATGAGGAAAAATTTATTTTTCCTCTTTCTTATCTATACTACATATAATAACAATCTTTTCAAAAAGATGACATGGCGGTATGAGAGTGAATTTACAAGTTTCGTCCAACAAAAAATAATAACTTATCATTGAAAAAAAATAGGTTTCTACTCATATATGGACTCTTTTTACTCCATGCCACAATAATAATAATAATAATAATAATAATAATAATAATAATAATAATAATAATAATAATAATAATAATAATATATAATATATACAATTTTTCAGAAAAATTAAACAAAATTAAAAATAATAAAATAAAAATATAATCTTAAACAAAAAGTTAAACAAATAATAAAATACATTAAATAAATACGAAAATAAATAATTAAATTACCAAAATATTAAAATTATTTTCTGGACCTAATAGCCTAAAAACCTAAAATAAAAATGAAAAAACTAAATTTATAAATTTATTAAATTAAAAACATGCTTTAATCTAAATTAGTAAATAAATCTGAAAAATTATCACATCAGTTATTTATTATAAAATTATCTCATCTTAATATGAAAATTAAATAATAATAATAATCATCCTAATTAATTCATAAAAATATAAAACAAAAAATAAAAAAAAAACTAAGTTGAAAATTAATAAATAACAAATATACAAAATTATATAATAAATTAAATCAAAAATCTGAAAAAATATAAATGTAACCTAAAACCCAAAAATATTTTTTTATAGTTTTCCAGAAAAATTAAGCAAAGTTAAAAATAATAAAATAAAAATATAATCTTAAATAGAAAGTAAAATAAATAATAAACTGCACTAATAAATGAGAAAATAAATAATTAAACTATCAGGGTATTAAAATTATTTTTACACTTGAATATATCCTAAACACCTAAAATCTAAATGAAAAAACTAAATTTATAAATTTATTAAATTAAAGACCCGCTTTAACCTAAATTACAAAAAATTCTAAAAATGATCAAATCATTTATAAAAACTAAGAAAATTAATACTAATAGATTAAAAAGACTCTAACTAAACCCTATAATAATATAAAAATAAAATTAACCAAAGAAGACTAATTTTATTCTAACTTCCAACAAACTGACTACAAAATAACAAAAATGAACAGAAAAGTAATCTGAAAATTAAAATATATTAAGACATAAAATAAAATAAATAAATAAATAAATAAATAAATAAATATATATATATATATATATATATATATATAGTTATATATTTATTTATTTATGGTTTGGATTGTATATTAGCTCTCATTTAATTTTATGCATATTGATATGCAATATTATTTTGGGCCCGAAATATAATGATTTTGTCTAACATTATTAATTTTTCATTATTGATGGTGTTCTTTTTGACTTGTTGCCATAAAATTGTATTAGTTCAAATTATATTTAATATAAGAATTTTTAAAATTAAAATCAACAGGAACATGTTATAAAAATAATATTTAAATATTTAACTATCTCGAGGAAGCAATTTGGTTATTACATTCATCCTATGTACAGAATGATTTAATAAACCGTAAGAAATCATAAATTAATATAATAAAAATATAACAATTACATATATACTTGATATTAATAATTAAAAATGCCTACAAGATAGAAACTTATGATTCAAATATGTTGTGGAATAAAACATAATGAATAAAAAGTTAGGAATTATATTGCTTCAGTTTGTAATTTGTATTATGTTTAAAGGATTGTAAACTTAATATGCCAACTTACATTAAGCCCATAGGGCTTCGAATAAATTTATTAGTCTCAAAATTTTTGCATAACATACAAATCATTTTTTTTGTTACAAATACGAGTTTATTTTAGTTTCTTCCTAACATGTCTATCTCGTGAATTATTATTTCTTCCTAACATGTCTATATGTGACTTATTATTGACAAACATATTTAAATCATATCTTTTACTATTTTAAATTTTCTAAATTATTAAAAGATGAGTATTTGCCATCAAACCTCCCCACCATCTTGAAATAGAATTTCATGTTACTCTTATTATGTTAATTAATTGAGAGGAAGAGTTGTGTCTCAAGGGAAGCAATTGGTTGTTAATCAAGTAAAACATGTATTTATAAAATCTTAATTGTATCAATATTTTTGCCCCATTGATTCACTACTAAAATCGCGATCAATTTTCAATATAAGTACAAAACACGGACGATTTTATTACCCTACGCCGCAAATTGACTTATCATACCCTTTACTATGATACAAATTACCTATTATTGTTAAATATATTTGGATCACTTCTATCATTATAATATTTTTCACTAATCTCAATATAAGTAGTTATTATATGTTTAATTATCTTCGTGTGTAGATTAGGTAAGAATGGATAAATCATTATATTCACCTTATAATTTTAAAAAATGAGATCCCATTATGGGTATATGTATACTTTTAAGAGTTCGTGTAATATTTAAGTCAATGATGTTTTAGTAAGTTGGTTGCATATAAATATTTATCTAGGAGTCTATTAAGTTAAATTAGTATTGACTTTGTAAAGAGATCTAAGTTATAAGTTTGATATTCTTTTATTGATTTGATGTACTTTGTGTTGTAATATTAATTGGTGACATAATGTATTTATTTTCATCTATATAGGTCATCGAACTCATAATTTACCAATCATATATTATTCCTTTTCGTACTAATATGTATCTTTTGATATCCAAACATATTGTCACACTATTTTTATAACTCGTATGAGTTAGGATTATTTAAATTGTTTGATTCTTAGAGAGACTCGACTTCTTAATATTCCAAATCACGAGTATAATCTTAAAACCTTGATGATATTTTTTAACATTCTTTTTTATTTATTATTTTAGATTATTTATTTATTCTTTTGAAATTTAGAATGATTGGAAGATGAATGTGTGCTGGGCTCTAATGATTTTTATGTGTTAGGTTATGATAATTTTGATAAGTTGCGAAAGCGTTTTCGCCATGAGGGGATAACATGTAAAAGAATGTTGTTGAAAGTGAAAACATTCAATAAAATCAAATGATCGAGAAAACATTCAATAAAATCAAATGATCGAAAAAAGAAACTCACAAGTACAACATCGCTCCGTAATTCAATAATTTCTTAAGTTATACATTTTACAACATTACTCCATGCATAGCACGGGTCCGAGACTAGTTTTAAAAAAATTGAACTCCCGACTTTTTTTTGATATAGAGATGGGTAAAATAATAATATCAAACATATATTATTATTTGATAGTTGTCAAATGTATTAATTATTGTTGTAATTAATTAGCAAGTTACAAGAAAAAAATGAAATTAAATTTGTCTCAAATCCTCCTTAAGGAAAAAAAAAAAAGATAATCAAATTTCACCTCGTTGTATATAATACTCGTACTTTTGGTAATCGATGTACCCAAATTCTTACCAATTGTAAAAGATAATGGAAGAATGACTCACCAATATGTGAGTCCGGTGATCTTCATTTACTTGCAAAACCCGAGCCCAACCAACCATTAGGCTCCATAACCCAACAATTTCCCACTTGGAGACTAATGACTCACCTCTTTGTTACACCCATCTAGTCCACTGAAAACCCCGACCCTTTCAACATGAGACACCCATCGAGGCCATGCACCGCCTCAATGACTCAGTACTTCCTCCTTAGACTAACTCCTTTACCGGATTCCAGCTGTCCAAGCCTTCAAGCCCATTTTCATCAATCTCTTGCACACTTTCACCATGCAAAACTTCCGTTAACAACGCCGTTTTCTTCATTGTAACAACCCAAACTTTAAGAAAACGTATTATCCTTAATACGTTCAAAATTATAGCGTACATTTCAATTCCAAAATATTTTCATATTATATATATAGGTATCAAAATTTTTATTGCAGGACCCAAATATGAACAACGACAACCGATGGCCGACCTTTTCGTAAAATTTCAACATATTATCTAATACTTATATTCATATAAGTCATATTTAAATTCCTAACTTAAATCATAAATATTTTCATATAAGTTTAAACTTTATATATATATATATATATATATATATATATATATATATATATATATACACACATACATAACTAGTGACAAATTGGCACAACTCGTACACAAATAATCAAATATCCAAATATCAAATCTTAAGGAATAACTTGCTAATGAAACTAACCTAATCTAAGTACAGACAATCATATATGTTAAAACACATTAGGTTATAGCAATAAAGTTATAATATTAACAAAAGTAATAATAAAACTACAATAGCAAAAATAATAATAATTATAAATATAAAATAAAATAAAATAAAAATAATAGATAAGTACAATGACAATACTGAAGATAATTATGATAATAAAAATAATAATTAATAATAATTTTGGATAACAATGAATTTGTAGGTCTAATAGGAAATTGCCATCAAATTACACCAATCCTAATTCTATGCTAGCCAAATCACCCCAATTAAGCATGAGTCATGAGCTAAGTGTCCAGTAAGGATTAATATAAATAGCCAGCTAATCTATGTAGATAAGTACCACAATTAGTATAAATAGGCTTGATTAAATCAGAAAAATCCAACCCAAAAATCTGATTCTACCCCATTTTCTCTCTCCTCCCTCACCTGCCCAGCACCACCACTTCGGCCACCTCCACAGCCGGCCACCGGCCCGACTAGCCGACCACCTCCAACCAGGACCCTTAAACCCCTTGCACTGAGTCCATAGCCACCTTCAGATCCACCCCCGACCACCACATCGCCGGAAAACCCAAGCCAAAACCACCCTAATCACCAACTTTTCACCTTATCTTTTGTATCCTCACCCTCACTTCCAGCCACCACCACAACCACCACGGGCGCCATCTTCCTCCCGTCACCGGCCAGACCTGCAGGCCACCCATCACTTCCCATAACGCCGCCACCGGACCACCAAAAACAGCCACCAAGCACACACTTTCTCTCTCCTCTTTTAAGCCCTAAAACCAAACCCTAAACCCTAAGTTTTGATAATTTAAAGTTTTCAATATTTAAGTTAATCATTTTTATAAATAACAAGAAATTAACTTAGCCAAAAAAATGAAATCAAAGTTACACATGTATGGTTTAGTTAAGGCAAAAATTTGGATTAATCTTATTAGAGTTATAACTAAATTATTTTAGATAAAAATAGCATAATAAAATTAAAATAGTTCATTATAAGATAATTCATATAATATTGTAGTTTAGATAATCTTAGTAGAATTTATGGTTAAATAATTTTAGAAGGAATAAAAATAAGCATAAATAAAGTTAATTAGTTCATTATGTGCATGCTTAATAACAAACAAATATTGACATAGGTTTAACTTAGATGACTAATTAATTTCTAAATACAAGTAAATGAATTAGTAAAATAGCAAAAACATAACAAATAATGCATGATAAGTTAAATCAACATTTAATTTATAAAATTGTTAGTGTTATAATGCATGTTTAGATTATAACAATTCATAATAAATAATTATATACATCCATGAATAAGGTAATTTAATTAGACATAATAAAGTAAACCATGAACAACTAAATATAAGGCATAAATCATGTTAAAAATAAATCATAATAACTAAAGGTATAGGATATGTTATTATTAATCAAGGAATATAAGTCTTAAAAACAAATTTTCATTCTATTAACTCTTATTTAAGGCCATCGATCGACATACGTTCAAGGGTCCTACTCAAAGTCACAAGGAAAGGAATCAAGTTCAAATCATCAACCAATTTCAGTTCATCGAGTACGTTCATTGATCGTGCCCTCCAACGTTTATTTACAAATCAAGGCCGGATATGGCCGACAACAAGCAACAATAAAGAATCATTTGCAAACGAGTATTTGCCATATAAAAGTGGACTCGTCCATCAATACTTCACCATTGTTTAAAGTCGGCACACCGTAATCTGCGCCGCACCAACTTGACTTCCCAATCGGTGCGGGTGTGTACACATTTAGGGAAACCCGATGATCATAAGGGTAACCACACGAGATAATTAATTAGCAACAGTTTTACATTATTCACTCCCCTTCATTTACAAATGAATTGAAATGCATGTGCTCAACTCAGCTATTTTATAACCTTTATTTTACAGACATGATAATGGACGTATTGAGCTTTGACTCACATTTCGAAAATATTTTCTTGTTTTGTTTTAGGTAAAGATGTTGAAGGTATGAAGCAAAGGTCTTTCAAGACTTAGAGGCTTGCGAGTGGCAAGATGGGGTATTAGTAATCAAGTGTCGTTGATTTCGTATCGGGTTTAACATGTACTTGTTGCATAGCTTATAATTTCCTAGCAAGGTATAACCTTGGGTAAAATACATATAGAGCCTTGCCCTTTCCTCTGGTGAGGGCGGCGGTAATGCCCCTAACCTCCTTTCCGCTGCGCTAATCATCGGCTAGCGGTTTATTTAGATTAAAACCCGTGATTAAGGGTTTGGGGCGTTACATTCATTACCTCCGGTTCTTACATTTTTCCTTGTGTAGCACCCGATGACCCATTTGTAGACCCAACAAACACCCCATCATCATTTCCAACTCCCACTACAGACATAACCCACATTAAGTCCTTCATCCCAAAGACTCTCACTGCAATTGTTAACCCCGACATTCAAAGCTAAGTCACTAACCCCGGTAGAGTATAAAGAGCCAGGTTTATACCCTTAGCCACAACCAATGCCTCTTTTACGACCTTCCAGCTACCATTGCCAAATTTAATTAGGTATCCCAATTCATCTAATTGACTCATCGAAATTAGATTTTTTACCAACCTCGAAATATACCTAACCCCTTTGCAAATTCCAAAACCCCCCTTGAAGTTTTCATCCTCACATCCCTTTTTCCTAGTATGTCCAACCTTTTACCATTTGTTACAAACACTTTCCCAAAGTTTCCCGCAATAAAATTATGGAATAAACTTCTACTAGACCCGGAATGAAATGAGGCCTCGGAGTCCACCACCTAAGACTCAATATGATTTTCCACGCTAACCACAAGTGCATCACCCACATTTTCCATGGAATTTAAAGAAGCTGTAGTCATTAAACTTTTTAGGACACATTTTCTTAAATTGCCCCTAGCCTCCACAGACCCCAACAAACAATCTTCCCTGGGTTTTGGGACCATCCCCTTGCTTTGGATTTAGACCGCCCTTTTTGTTTCTCCCTACCCCTTACATGAAAAGCATTTCCCGATGACTCCCCGAATTTTTCTTGCGAATGCTTTCGCTCAAGAACACATCCCGGACCTCATCATACTTCAACACATTGGAACCCTTAGCACTACTAACTACCGACACTATGATATCCCATGACTCGAGTAATGAAGACAACAAAATCGAGCCTTAACCTTATCCTCAAGATTTATTTTCACCAAAGCAAGACTAGAAATGATCATATTGATCGCTACACTAGTTCCATCTACCATTTTTAAGTCAAACAATCGACCCATGAGATATACCTTATTCACCGTCGAAGGTTTCTCGTAGAGGTTGGACAACGCCGCCAACAACCCCTTTATCGTTGTTTGGTCCATCATGTTGAACGCCACGTTCCGCACCAACGTCAATCTCACCATCTTAAGAGCTTGTTGATCCAGCAACTCCCATTTATTTTGCTCCATATCCGCGGGCTTCTCTCCGAGGGGTTGATATAATTCCTTCGGTACAACAAGTCCTTGACTTGCATTTTCCAAAACGAGAAATCTTTACCATCGAACCTCTCAATCTTTACTTTTTCACCCTTTATTTTTATGAACTCTCAACTTCACCTTCGCTCCGATACTTAGCATCGGAGAGCTCTCAAACAATGAAATTAGGAACAAAAGAAATAAAACAAAATAGATTTAGGAATTTTTAATGTGGAAAAACCCAAATCGGGAAAAAAAAAAACCATGAACGATGCACTAGAATAACGAATAGCTTTACAAGGATTTTCACTCAAGTTCTCACTAGCTTACACATTACTCTTGCTATTCTTCTTAATCAACAATGGGGGTTTAAGCACTCGATTAAATAGCCATAATAAGTCATACAAAATTTACAAGCAATTAACCAAGGAATTAAACACAAAAACCGACGGAAAACGGTAAGAAAACAAGCATCCGAGGAGTCACTCACATAGCACGGTCGTGCCAACAGGCACGGGCACAACCGTGTCCGTGTTCCGTGCAGCTTTTGAGTTTTGCTTCAGGTTTTTCCGTCTGTGCCCATGTTTGTCATGTCCGTGCCACCTTTCTCGTGACCATGCCATCTTCATTGCTTAGAAAACCCGAGTCCAACCAACCATTAGGCTCCATAACCCAACAACTTTCATTCATTTAATGTTTTCTGTTGGTGTAATCCATTGCTGATAGATGACTTGATCAAATCAAAGGTTACAAATTGTGAAAAGATCAAAATCGAGTAAACATATTTAAAATTTGTCAATATTCTAAGTCGATGTGATTCTACAATGAGCTTAATGATGATTTCTTATCCACTCATCTTTAGAAGTTTTATGAAATTTTGTGGAGTCTTGAATCTGGTTATGTTTTATTTTGAGTTGAAATTGATTGTTTGAATTTATTCAAGAAGATTTTTTCAAATTAGTTGCTTGATGAATTTTAAATTCTAATGATGAGTATTTGTTTATTCATTTTAGTGATATGAATTTTTGTTTATGTTGATGAATTTTATTTTTCGTGATAAATTTTTGTTTGTTTAGATAATTTTTTTAGTTACAAATATTTATTTCATTTTATATATTTTGGACTCTTTTATATTAAATATGCAGTTCTTTTATGAATCTAAACATTTTAATGATGAATAATTCATAATGAATGAATATTTGTAGAAAATGAATTAAAAAAGTCCACTGACATTTCTCGCAGAGTGAGTAATATATTAGATACACTAAATTCTTTATATATATATAGTGTTTCTAGAAAAAAAAGTTTAAAAGTATCTATTTAGGTTAAAAGATCGTCACACTTATACTAAATATTTTTTTGCATTGATAAACTTTGGACGAAGATCAAGGGTGAGTCTAATGGGAAAAAATGTATAAATTCATTAATTAAAAAAATACAAAATTCATATATTTATCATAAAATTCATCCATGTAAAAAAAAATTGAATAGATTGTTGTAAAAATTCATTTGTAGAAAACTTCATGAGTTGACAAACCAAATCAGAAACACGTGCGTGTGAATATCCTATTGAAGTATGAAGCTTTGTATTCTAGGAAGCAGCATATAATTTCCTAAACTATTACTTAGTACACTTGGATTGACTTAGTTTAACTCATTATGCTTGAATTAGTTTGAGTTTATGCATAGATATTGGAAGTCGTAGTATAACATATATGCCTTTTACATCAAGCTTCAAAATGGCCCATTCCTCCTTAGTGAATTTATAAAATCTTTGTCTTCAACTTGAAATAAATCAAACCAAATAAACACTTCGATGTCATAACATGTAAAATAATATATACTGATAGTCCTTAATGAAAAAATTACGCGATCCGACACTATCGTCCAGCCTTACTAGAGACGATCCTGCCAGTAAGAAACAATCCTCGCTAGAAACACATGCAACTCCAATAACTCCACTGACACCAATTGAAGGGTCCTACAAGATTGAGGCCCCACCAATCTAATATATATAGTTACCAATGCAATCTCATAGTCGATACACTTCTAGTTAATTACAAGTAAGATCGCGATCAATGTCCTTTTAACATCTAATTTATAACCATAGCGAAGCCTCAAAGTATGAATCTAAATTTGAATTTCGAATCACAATCATGACCACCACCACTAACACCAGCTGGAGCCTGGCTAGTGGCATGCATCAACCACACTATCATTTGAACTATTGGCCTTGAAATTGGTAGCTGCAAGTGCCAATGAGGGGTGGTGGACCATAATTATAATGGTAGCAGTAAAAAAAAAAACAGGCAATAGACAAGGAGGAACACACACCTTGACTCAATTTTTGAGATTACACTTCACATTTCTCTCTCTCTCTCTCTTCAAGTGCTTGGCTGGTTTCTTATGCTTAGTGCAGAGAGTTTGTGGGGTTTCATGTGGTTATAAAGAGAGAGAGATAGAGAATGGAGAGGTAATGAGATAGAGTGGTTGGGGAGAGCTTATAAAATTTAAAATGGAGTTCAATGGAATAAACTGAAGGTATGCTTGAATTGAAAATCTAAGACTAGGGCTGACAAAGGCCAGCTAGAAGCATTTGTGACAAAGTCAGGAGCTGTATTTATGTTTACCCAAATCGATCTCAACTCTCAACTTGCTATGTCAGTGATGCTTATATATTGACCACGAAAACCATGTTGGAAGAAAAAAAAAAATCTAGTTTGGCAGTTACAATGAAAAATCGTACATGAACAATTGTAGATCAAACACATAAATATATATAATTTAATTTTTAAATAATTAAAATAAATTTTACCGACATTTGGCTCCGAAATTATGTCAATCTTCTCATGGATCATTTTCAATGGCTCTACTCTTTCATATTGATGGAGGATCCCAATATCCGTGCTGTAGTGATTTAAAAGTCGATTTTTATCCATCATCTTGAACCATACTTATTGATCATAACTCTCATATAAAGAGAGACTAACGCTCCCTTCAAAGGATGAAAAAGAAACTCTTACAAATAAAGAGATGGAATTTTTTATTTGTACAAACATAAAATTAAGTTATTCAAAATGGGATTTACTATTAACAGATATTAATATGACACCCCTCTCCAGATTTTTTATGCGGGAGGAGAGAGAGAGAGAGGGAAAAAATTAAAAAAAAAAACAAGCAAAGGGTTCGTTACAGCTGACATTTGTTGATTTATATGAAGTAATAAATTTGATGATAGAATTGATGCTTAGGCCTTGTTCGGCAAAATGAAGTCGTTTGAGTAGCGGATAGTTGTTTGTGTAGTCGATAGTCGTTTAGGTAGTCGATAGTCTGTTAGATTTTAGCTATTAGCGGATAGTCTGTTCAATTGAGCGATTAAATAAATGTGTTCGGTAAATTTAGCGGTTGAGTTAGTCGATTATTGTAAATTGACGTAAAAGGATATAAATAATTTGTCAAATATAAATGAATGAAGGGTTTTTTGTCAAAAAAATATGAAACGCTACTTTCAAATGTGAAAAGCTAATATTCTTAACTTTTCGTAAACACTACTTGAAACGCTAAAAGCTACTGCAAACGCTAGTTAAAACACTACCTTACCGAACGCTAATATTTGGTTGATTAGTGTTTTGACTTGGTCAAAACGCTAAAAGTTACTTCAAACGCTATTGTCGAAAATGACCTTAGTGGTTTGGATTTGTTGATTCTAAAGGTTAGCTACAAGCTTATTTTGTCTCGTTATTTTTATAATGATTGGGTTGGGTTATGTTTAGCTCATATATACCCCAGGTATATCTATTAACCGACAAAAAGGGTAGTTACAAGCCTACCTGTTTGTATATGATTTACTAAAAGATAGTATGCTTAAAACTTAGTGGTTAGGAATAATAATACCTGTTCATAATATCTCGTCACCTTAAAATTTCAATGACATATTAATGATTACTTTACTAATTTTATTTTTCTTAATTGTTTTTCTCTCCTTTTTTAATTGAATTTTTTCTTTTCAAATAAAATCTTAGGGATAATTTGGTCTTTTAATAAAAAATTCTTAGGGGTAGTTTGGTCTTTTGTTTCAAAATAATAAGTATTGTGAAACTGATTGAGTATTAATTTTGATAATAGTAATAAATTATACAACATAAAAATATGTGAAACGATTATGTCCTAAGTTTTTAGTACTTATTTTCAAATGATGATGTCCTATGTTTTTAGTACCATCAATTCGTTTCATATGGGTTGTTTTCATTACTCCGACTTTTAATGATACTAGTATAATACCTTTGTGATGCAAGAATTTTAGTTATTTTAATTTTAATTTTATTAATATAAATAAATAATAAAATATATAATTTTAAAAGTAGATGATAATTTTATAACAATATAATTACTATTTTTATATAATTTTTAATTTTTTTAAATTTTTATATGTAGTTATATTGACTACTTTTAAAAAGTATCTAATATGTGAGACATTTTCTTTTAGTTTTGATAGAAAAATAAATATATTTTAAATATTAATTAATTCAATAACAATTATATTATAGTCATACTAATTACTTTATATATAAATTAAAAAATTATTTATTTTCTTTAAATATAGTATTATATTAATTCAATCTAAGATAAATATTTATGTAGTCAAGTTATCTTATCTCGGTTATTACGTATGTTATTTTATGTGGTACTCATATAGTCATATGCTTTTTATTTTGAACCAACAATTATACATTTATTCTATCCAACTTTTATAAATAATGAAAAGGTATACTGATAAATATATAGAATGGTAATGTTTGAATATTAATAAATTTATTTTTGGATCAATACAATCAATTCATTCATCGCATATAATTTCATATAAATCAATTACTTAAAACATAATTAAATACATTGTTTATATAAACACAATATTTATAAGATATTGCAACATAAACATTTAATATGTCACTCATATAGAGCTCGTATACAACTACAGAGAGAGAATTAAATCTCAACCATTTACTTTAAATTTAATGGTTAAGATTAAAATAAAGCTATTTTATATCAAAACTATCCTCACCACTAGCCCACCACAGCCACCACGGACCGTCATGGGCTACCACCTTGAGGGACAGTTTTCCCACCACCACACTCGAAAACCGCCGGCAACCTCATTGGTAGAAGTCATTGGCCCCCAAAATTGTTGCACAAGCCTTCCTTCCTTAACTTCTCTTTCCTCGACTACCCCTGCCCAACCCCAAAATTACGTATTACAAACCACAATCACCTTATTTTCTTACCATTCATGGGTGCAAGATGTGAGTTTTTGATTTGGAGTTCAACATGCCCTAAATTAGATGCATTTGGGATAGTGTTTTCATAAATTCCGTCAACTTTGTCGTCGAAAAAGTAAAGAAAGCAATGGAGTGTGAAAGGAAAGGATTGAGCGTGGACTCAATAGAATCCTCACTAGTGGGTTTACCGCAAGCTCGGGATGACGTCCGATGAGGTCTGTCGGTGTAGTGTGGTGGTTTTAGAGTGGCATAGTAGAGAGGAAGTACTTAGGTTTTTTATTTGGTACGTTAATCTTAGCCTCTCATTTTAATCTAATGGCCCATATTTAATCCTCTCACTCTCACCCTATCTTTCTTCTCTCATTAGATACAGGAAAAATTAAAGAAAGCCGGTGGGTTATGGTTGGTTGTGGTGGTGGTTTCAGGTGGGAGAGAAGAATGAAAAACTAATTAGGTTTTTCTTATTAAAATTAAATCTAAACATTTAATTTAGATATAATGACCAATATTTACTCCTTTCATCTCTCACCCTATCCCTCTCCTCTCATTGAATACATCATCTACATATAATTTGTCTATGTATTTGGTACGTATGTTTGGATACATACGATGATTTTAATTATTTGATCCAACAATTAATAATAAATGACACATTTTTTCCCCTTTTGGGTAGGTAATGTTTTTTTATGTGTTAAGTTTTTGTTCAGTGCAATTTTTCATCTGTCAATTAAGTGCACACTTTTATTTGTTTACCTGTTTGAACTTACATACAAAACGAACATAAATAGAAATATAAATAGAAACGAACATAAATGAACATAAACGAACATAAAAGAGTAGAAACAAACATAAACGAACGAAATGAGTTGTTAAATAAGAAATGAATATAAACGAAGGAACGAAAACGAACATAGACGAATATAAACAAATATAAAAGAACATAAACAAACATAAAATATAAATAAATTATGTTTTTCATATAAAGTTAAGCAGACCACCGATCTTTAATTTAAAATAACAAAAAAACAATCAATCTAACCTTGAAAAAGAAAAAATTTAATAATATTGGTTGTATATTCTAAACTGCCATTTTTACTCGATGTACTGTCATGATCACCATTCACCCAGTGAAACAGTTGGAAAATGCAGAGGACAAATTCTGCATTTGAATTCATTTATTTTCAACTGACGAATAATAAATTTATATATATACATTAGTTGTAGTCAGTCTGAAATTCAAATTCAATTACTGCACCTGCCAATGCATGCTCCTTTTTAGGCTTCTTAATGTTGTATCCTTTTTTTAAAAAATCTTTTTTTTAATTTTTTATTCTATAAGTGATGCTAAATAAAATACGTACCTATTTTAGGTCATGATATCAAGCAAATGATTATCAAACACACACACATATAAACAAAACGAAACAAAGCTAACTCATGCCACTTGGCAAATTATTAGAAGTTTAAACTTTTTCTAATCTCGTTCCAAACCTAAATCCATGTCTAGTAAATTACAATTAATTAAATAATAAATAATTGACAAGTAAATAAATAATAAATAAAAATATATTTTTACTATTAAATAAAAGATAAAAGGATATCTTTACTATTATTATTTTTGAATAAAAATATAAATATGGAATATTAAAGATATTGGATATGATATGATCACCATTATGGATCTTATTTAGTCTAAATACATAATTATTAAATAATAATAATTTTTTTTATTTTTTATTATTTTTTACTAGAGTATAAATCTATTTATAAACCTTCAACAGATAATAATTGAAGGTTAAAGAATATGTTTATCATCCAATGAAGCAGAGTAATATCACGACCTAGGATATATAGTTGTTGAGACATTCTGACTTCGTAAGCTGTTGTTTGACATTGGCATCATGCTTACCAGTCATGAGCTATTACATTGTGACAATGTCGGTGTCATATATATAACTATCAATTCAGTTAATCATGATCGTAATAAACATGTAGCTATGCACTATCATTTTATTCGAGAATGGGTTACCGATAGAGATCTCTTTGTGTGATATATTCCTATTGCCTCTCAGATTTTAGATATCTTTACTAAGGGGTTGTCCTTACCATAGTTACAATTTTTTAAGTTCAAGTTATTTGTGCATCCTTTCTATCAGCTTGAGAGAGCTTAATAAACTATTAGAGATACTATTGTAAAATAAATAATTGTCTTACAATTATAGTATAAACCTGTTCCTAAAAAAAAAAAAAAAAGGTGGCTAGATATTGGATATTATGACATTGCTGCTTCCTTGATGTCATTCTCATGCTTTCTAAAAATTTCAGCTAATTCCAAAATCAACTAATAAAATAATTCATTTATTCCAATGTCTTCTTGGTTGACCTTAAACTACCACTCAATCCTTACTTTTCAAGATATAAAATAAGCTGTGTATCTAACTTGAATTGATGATTTCGAAAAAGGAATATAAGAACATTGAAGAAGCCAAATGAAGAAGAAATGGCTTATTATTGGATTACAATCCTTTTTTTTTTTTTTTTCATTTAGGTTAGAAGGTACAAAGGTTAATTGAATACAAATACAATATAAGGAGAACGGAAGAATCGAACTTGAGTGCTTATATATACAGCTAATTTATTACAGAAATATAAAAGAAAATTGCATACGTAAATAAATTGTTTATAATGTGAAATAAGTTGTTTCAAGTTAATGAGATAGTTGGGGGCAAATGCCACTCCATATGCATGAATGCAGATGAATAAAACGTTAAAATTTGTGTTAATTTTGAAACTAGCAAGGTTTCAAAGAGCTCTAAATTTGTGGAGAAAATGTATGTCCCATTATGTAAATCTTTAAATTTGAAACATGAACACTATGAATGTCATCTCTCATGTACGTGCCTAGCTTATGCAATAGTTCAACATTGAGTTGCTATAAGATTCGACTCCGAAACTTCTCAATTAGAAAGATAATGAACCATGTTCAGAAGCTATTTCAATAAACTGCTTAAATTAATGATTGAGGATTTAAGAATAAATACTCGTAGGTCTAGATCTTGATCTTCTCATACTTAACAGATACGGAGCCCATGGTGAAAGTAATAACTAAAGTATTCTCAGGCACAAACAAGACTAGAAATCTTTCAGAGAACTTTGAAAAAGATAAAAACTAATCTTTATAGTGAAAGACACTTTAGAATTGGTTTGTGTCGATTGTTTTGATGTGATTTTTTCACCAGTTATATCATGTTTTTGTATCTCAATCACATTTTAACTTTTATCTTAGATTTTACTCATATAATAATAAAAAAATTAATGAGCGTTTTGTGAATAGTCGTATCATGTTTCTTGTATCTACAAGAAAATTGTGTCGGATGGAATTAATCACAATGCAAATAATTTTGACAATATGGTGAAAGAAATTAAAACACATGCAAGCTTTTATTGAACAACAACAAGAATAACAATATTATATATGCTTAAGTAAATCACATAATGAAACACCACACAACTCTCATGCACTACAACACCAAATTAACAACTCTCATGCCAAATTGAGTAAAACCCTAATTGTGACAAATTAAATCAAAATTAAAGCAACAGCCATAACAATGCCCCTCTACGTAGGACTACATATGAACTAATCATCATCATCTTAATCAAGGAAGACCACCACAACCTGATCCACCACCAGCACCACCACCAACGCCAGCACCACCGGCTCCGCCACCTAGACCACCAGCTCCACCGCCAAGGCCTCCCAAGCCACCAGCACCGCCTAGTCCTCCCAACCCACCAAGTCCACCAGTACCACCCAAGCCCCCTAGCCCTGCACCCCCACCGATGCCACCAGCAGGGAGCCCGCCGATGCCGGCAAACCCACCCACTCCACCGAATGTGAGGAAATTCTTCTCGTCCTTGAGGCCACTGCCATGGGTGCTGGTGGCAGACGGTGGCTTCTTGGTGGTGTCCACCACGTTGGTGTGTTTGCTTTCAGTGGTTTGTGTTGTGAAGGTGGTAGTTTTTAGGGTTTTCCTTGATGCAAAGGAAGAGTGAACCAGTAGTAGACCTACCAGCAAGGCAAAGTAAAACCTACCCATTCTTCTCTCTCTCTCTCTCTGTGTCTCACAGTGATGCTGTAGAGTGCGAAGTGTGAGTGAGAGCGGAGGTTGATAGCATGAGTTTATATAATGCAAAAGTAAGCAAAGGGTTAGGGATGAGGAGAGGAGGGAGGTGGGGGTGGTGGTGGTGAGATAGTTGGGGGAAATAAATGTCAAGGAAATTAAATGTGGGAGCCCATATTTATGATGATATACAAGTACATATATAGTTTTTGATTTATTATTTGTGTATATGTATATGTATATGTACTTTTGCCCTATTTTGTACACAATGGTTTAGCTTTTTAAATGAAAACAAAGAATGGGGGAAAAGGCAGTACTTGCATTGTAATTTTGGCACTTATTACATGCATATCATCTTAATTAACTTGCAAATGAAAATCAACTTCAAGCATATGTTTCTTAGAAATTGTTAAAATTAGAGCTTGTGATCCCTTTATTAAACTACATGTTGCAAATGTAATATTGGAAAAATAAGAGACAAGATATATTGAATTTTTTAAAAATTGTAAATTGTAGACTTTTTTTAAAAAAATCTCAAACAATTATGAGCATTGTAAAGTTGCATGCAATCACCAATGTAGTAGATCGAAGTGGGGTTAACCGTTTCCAAAGGGAGGAGACATTTTTCCAACTTTGTGTTGGATAGAATTGCTTGTAATGGTTCAGTACTGTACCTCTAAATTTAAATTTTTGTATCCCTTCTCTAATATGTATAGTATAGGTACACTAGATATACACGAGACAAGGATCCAGTAAAACACTCACTTACCAACAAAAAGTCCCTAATGTCATATAAAATCTTGGTCCCTCAATGAAAGATTTTAATCTAATTTATTTATTTTACTTAATAATTGTAACTCCCTCCATTTCATTTTATTCATTGTTTTAACTTTTTTTTATTTTACAATATCTTCATTTATAATTTCAATGGCATACAAATTATTTATTTACTAATTTTTTTAATCTTATTAATTAGTTATTTCTCCGGCCGTACTTAACTACTATTTAAAACTGTCCCCGCAAAATTGAACTAAATTACAATATAATTGCCTAAGCTTATTATTGCTATATATGTAAAGAAGGGCGTATGTATGTAGGGAAGCTGGAATGAGGACATTATGGACAATGCCTAAAAGGCACAGTTGGCGTGGGTAGTCAGAGAATTTATTGGGGGTCATGTGGAAAAGTTGCATGACTTGAAAGTTGAATATAATGGCGAAGGTCGATAGATATTGATGTACGAATGACTCCTATTTATTTCTACACATTACATTACATGGCTACTTGCATTTGTCAAATTTTTATTGGGTAAATCTATTTATTATCAAATGGGTCTCGCTATTAATTTTATTACTTATTAGTGCACTCTACAAAGTGTGATTCTTGTTTTTTTTTTTTTTTATCTTTACAAAACTTATACTATATGTTAGTAATTTATATCTGCCCTAATTTTTTTCTCTTTCGATTCGGTTTTGTAGGAGATATGAAGAAAATTATTGTAAGAAGGATCTATTTTTTTAACTTTAGCTCGCATCTTTAAAAAATGGAGCCTAAAATTGGAAGATTTAAATATGAGACTTAATTTATTCGAGTCTTTAATTATAACTGAATTTGGCACAAATTTATCCAACCTAATAATCCATCTCCAATTTTCTTCAAAAAAATTAGTGTCTTGGATAAGATTTTAAAACTCGTAATTATGATTAGGATTGACATGTTTGGCTATGCTGATTTCTTTAAAGATATTTTCATAAGCGATTTTTTTACTTATCCAATTATTTGTGCTCGACTGTTTATCTATCCAATTATTTGTGCTGACTGTTTATCTCGTTAAGTGAGTATAAGTTGACCATCAAACATAGCTTTAAAGGAGAAGAATTCATATAAAGGAATGACAATAGGTCTTGGATATGACCCGGATCCTCCAGACCCAATTTGAATAAACGGGTTTGAATCCAAAAATTTAGACCCGATGGGTGTGGATTGGGTCTAGGTCTAAGGTTTCATATTCCAGTCTAGGTTGAGGTCTAAATTTTTAAACCCAAACCCAACCCCGGGACCCGACTAATTTTATTTATAATTAACACAAATTGTTTGCCCTAATTTTTTTATTTTAAGTAGTAGCAGCTCTCTCTCTCTCTCTTTCTTTTTGTGTGTGTGTTGCGCATGCACACTAGAGCCTGACTGTAAACATAGCCATGTCATCCCATCTCTAATTTATTTAAACCCGGACCCGATCCATTTCCATCTTTAATCATATGTTTCCAATCTCTTTCAATTGTTTTCTGTTTTTGTTCCCTCTCAAGTCATGATGTTAGTTTATTACTACAAGGGTTGTAATGTAACGAAAGTAGGGTCCATTTCACGTGCCCTCAGGCTCAGCTAAGGTCAAACCAAATGCGAAAAGGTTGAGCCTGAGTTTGCTCAGTTGATTATGTACTTATTTTTTTTTTTGAAAAAATATTTATTTTTAAAATAATTTGAAAAATTTTCTTGGATATATTTATTTGATTGCGAGTATTAAAGGTAATTTATTCTTGAATTATATGTACGGTCCTTAGATCTAAATTTTAAATTGAGATTTGAAAATCGTCCATGTAATATTTCTCTTTTCTCTCACCTTCTCATATTTCTAAAATCATGAAATTTTAATTTTGATTAATTAAATGCTTGATTTTTTTTTTTTTTGTAGCAGTAAGAAAAGTAAACCAAGGTGAGCTTGAGGAGAACTTTCGGAATGAATAACGTGTAATCGATCTCACAAGCCTGGACCTAAACTTATTAAGTTCGATCGGCAAGCTTCGAGCCAAGACCTGGCCTCACTCATATATGTGACAAAGCCATGGTCTAGCCAGCCAGGCGGGGGCTATGCTCGGCTGAACTATACATCAAAATTGATTACATGGCCACCTCTATAATGCACTACTTCTGATATTGCCTCATCTTTTCCCAAAGACAACTTATCCCATCATCTAATCAAAATAACCATGTTGTTTTTTTTTTTTTTTTTTGGATAGAACCATGTTATTGTTAAAGCATGCATGTTGAAAAAATAAGTAAAATATAGTACCGTGTCATTAAATTATATCATCGATTTTTGAATGAAAATAATACAAATCTTAGAACTATTGGAATAAAAATATAATTTTTTTAACATCAGCGGCATCAATTTAAAATTTTTAATGCCAATAGAACACCATTGAGTTAAAACGGTAATTTTGACTCAGTGGAGTGATGACGTGGTAAGTGAAATCGCTTATGTGGGCGATCGATTTGAAGATTTGACTTTGACTCGCAAACTATGTAAATGATTTACTTACCATATCATCGCTCCACCGAGTCACAACTCTTTAATTCAGTCGTGTTATTTTGTTGATATTAAATAGGATTAAAATTCATAATGGCAGTGTTCAACAAAAAATATATTTTGTTCAATTTCAATTGCCATATTTTCGTATTATTTTCATCCAAATATCCTCTTTTGTTTTTAGAATGGTGTTATACCGGCCTTATTGCATTTCTCCATCTTAAGCATGAATACCAATGTACCTTACACCTATCTATAGCTAGCGCTTGCAAAAATTCGAGTTTGGGTCAATTTGAATTCGGACATTTAAACAAAAATCTCATACTTGGACCCTATCCAAATTGCAGATTTAGACACCCCGACCAGACTTGAACCCGAACTCGAATGACCAATGTTCGGACCCGAATGTTCGAATGTTTGAATTTGTGATATTAACTTTTTAAAATTAGACCGAATGAATTTTTTTTAAATTTTGGACTAATAATTATACCTAAATCCAAATGACTGAATGTCCGAAACGGATCGTCCGATTATTTGAATTTGTGCAAACCCGAATTAGTCACAAAAACTCGGACCCGAATTGCCAAACTTGAACCTCGACTCAAATTTCAATTTGCACATGATCGATTGTCCGAATTCGGACAAAACTTTGTGACCGGACCTGGTTTTTTCGGGTCGAGCAATCGAGTCGGATGGATTTTTACTAGTGCTAGATATAGCTAGTGACCATGGGCGAACCGTCCAGTAACCAAAATAGGGTTACATGCGGATCGACGCTTTGATGACAGAATGTCAAATGCACTCATTAACTAAATTATTTTATTTTATCAATGAGGTCTTGGCCTATTGGTCAAGATTGAGGTAATAAGTATATTAGATTTCAAAGTTTGATTCCCCATTTTTCATTGTATTTTACTTGACGGGCTTATTTAGACAAGAAAAACTAACTAAATAATTTTATTTTTAATTAAAAAATAAAAAATTCTTTTTCTAAAGAACGCCATTTTTGCCACTTTCCAAATTCTATGAAATTCTACCAAGGCATACAACTTTATCAATTTTCTAACTTTTCTTAAACACTTTACTATCCTCATACAAATCACTTTTAACCTTTTTTTTTTCGTTTCATAATATATGTCACTTTACAATCCACATAACATATTAGTGACTAGTTTACCAATTTGTCATCATTTGTTAATTGCTTTTTTCCCTCTCTTTTTCGTTCATTTACAATGGAACCTTTGGAGCAATTAGGTATTTTAATACAAATTTTATTATGAATTTTATGTTTCCTTGGTATGCTCTCACAGTCAAAAGACTATAAGTTTCGTGAAACGAATGAAATAATAATAAAAAAAAAGGGAATTGAAAGCAAGTGGGAAGTGAGAATGAGAGTGGATGATGAGTTTACCAAACAGGAGACGAGCTCTTTAATTTAAAGAAGATGGAGGAGGGCAGCTATCCAAGACAGATATTTGCCTTGATAACAACGGAAGCACTGCACATCTGTCACAATCACTAATACCCTAATTCCTAATCTCTTGTTTAGTTGGATCATGGAATGAGGACCAAGGAGGAGGATATTTTCCATTTTTCTTTAAGGGCATTTTGGTCTGCTCATGTTTTCCTAGGGCTATTTTGGATATATCCCGGTAACAATTACCCTCCCATCTTGGGCCTCTTAGCCTCCCTTCAAAAGCAGATGCTGTCCTAACAAATTTAATAAATCGATAAAATATTTGACAATGTCTCATGATTTTCATCTTATTAAAAATTATATGAATAAATTACAACTTGATAAGTATTCAATAAAAAAAAATACACATATGAGTGCAATATACATCAAAAGTACATCATATTTGGAAAATATAAAGCTATAAACCCTCTATAATGGAGGATAATTAGTAAATAATTAAAGAGATTGGAGTTTGAAAGTAGCCTATGTTGAAGCGCCTCACCTTTTTTAGAGAGGAAACGCTCCCACTGTATTGGTATAAAATTATCAAGTGTGGTCCTTTCCTAGAATATAATAATCCATCGGGGCGAGAGGAATTCCCTTGCTCAAAATATTAGTTTATAAGAATCATGTATCATACAACCACTATCCCTGTGATAATATCACCACCATCAAATATGTTTAGAGGGCTATGTAAACTATATGATCGTGACAAGTTCAGATAAAAGATGAAGTTTTGGGAGAAGAAACTTCTGCCGTTCCATTCAATCAGTGGCCAAGATATATACAAATGCCTTTCCTAAACAAACTCCACAAAATAAGTTATACAATCAGTTGCTAACTAAAATAACAAGCGCAATATCTGTCATATTATCATCTACCCAAAGCAGATATTATCTACCAAAAATAATATACAGTGATATCTCAATACCCTCTTCAAGTTGGACCATGGAGATCAAGAATGCCCAACTTGTGAAGAATGAATATTGTTGTGGACCCAAAGCCTTGGTAAAAATATCGGCTAGTTGCTCATTGGTTGGAACAAATCTAGGATGAATGTCTCGTTGGACAATAGCATCCCAAACAAAATGGCAATCTATTTCAATGTGCTTGGTCAGTTCATGGAAAACCAGGTTTTGAGAGATGTGTAAAGCCGTTTGGCTATCGCAATGCAGGGACATGGGTGTAGTGTGAGGTACTCCAAGACTTGATAAAACACCTTTCAGCCATTGCAGTTCACAAGTGGTCATGGCCATTGCGCGGTACTCTGCTTCAGCGGAAGATCGAGATACCGTATGCTGCTTTTTTGTCTTCCAGGAAATGGAAGACACACCAAGGAATATCAACCATCCGGTTAGTGATCTTCGAGTAATCGGACAACCAACCCAGTCCGCATCACACCATCCATGGAGACGCAAGTCACAAGTACTACTCAACAAGATACCTTGCCCGGGGTTCTGTTTCAAATAACGAACAACACGTTGCCCAACTTGCCATTGATCCTCCCGTTGTTGTTGCATGAACTAGGACAAAATATGAACACTATAGGATAATTCTGGCCGTGTAAAGCACAAATAAATCAGGTGCCCAACCAAGCGACGATACTTTTCTGGATCAGTGAGAAAGTTGCTAGTAGATAGAACCAAACGATGATTCTGCTCCATAGGAACATGCACGAGTTTAGCTCCCAACAAACCTGCCTCAGTGATAATATCCAATGCATATTTCCTTTGACAGAGAAAGAATCCTTCTGGGCTGTGTGCCACTTCAACACCGAGGAAATACTTTAGGACTCCCAAATCTTTCATGTGGAAACAGTTGCTCAAATAAGCTTTGTCATTGCCCAACAATTAGGTTGTCAACATACACAAGGACACTAAGATGGATTTTGCCACTGTTCATGGAAAAAATGGAATAATCTGAGTAGGATTGCTCAAAACCATAGACCTTCAACGCAATTGAGAGTTTGGCAAACCAACAACGAGGAGCCTGTTTAAGTCCATATAGAGACTTTTTCAACTCATAAACTTTTTAGGAATAGAAACTTGAAACCCAGGTGGCAACTTCATGTAGACTTCTTCCTGAAGATCATCATGGAGAAAAGCATTGTAAATGTCCATTTGATGAACTTCCTAATTCTGGCAGCTGTTACGGCCAGGAATACTCGCACTGTAACCATCTTAGCCACCGGAGCAAACGTCTCATTATAATCAATCCCTTCAATTTGATGATTCCCTAAGATTACAAGTCGTGCCTTATATTGGTCCACTGTTCCATCAGAGTTGTACTTGATTTTGTAGACCCACTTGCACCGGAAAGCCTTCTTGGTCGATGGTAGGTCCTCTAGTACCCATGTTCCATTAGTCTCTAGTGCATGTATCTCCTGTTGCATAGCTTCCCGCCATCGCACATTTTTCACCGCCTTAGAAAAAGTCATAGGTTCAAGTTCTGCATGTATCCACTACAAACAAACATGAAAATACAAACAGAATTTTTCCAATGGGGACTTCCCGTCAGACATTCCCAAGGGAATTTCGTCGGAAAATTTTTTCGGACCTCCAAAGGAATTCCCGTCGCTATTTTCCTTTTTTTTGTAGTAACCGCTATAAGAAATTGTGAGAGTTAGAGTTTCTCTCATTTTTGTAGGAGTTAGAGTTTCTCTCCTTCTTGTGAGAGAGTCTTGTTTCTCGCCTTTATTCAAGGTATTTTTCTTGCCAATACGTACAAGTTTTATTAGGATGGTTGATTCGATTAGATGATATATTTTTTATATTTTGATCAATTAATTTCATTTGATTTTGATTGAGAATGTTTAACAATGGAATTTCATATAACTCGTCGAAATTAAGGAAATACATATTGAAGTCGAAGCACACGTTTTGTGGTTAGATTGATGTTGCAAGTATAAAGTCGAATAGAATTATATTTACCATTAATTTTGTCGAAATAGAGATATGTTTTGATATTTTATATTTATTGTTGTTAGAAAATTATGTATGTAGATATCGTATGATTTTTTATTAATGAAACTTCTCTTTCTATCAAAAAAATTCTTAGTGAGAAATTAAATAAATGGTTATCAATTTTTAAAATACTAAAATAATAAATTAAAATTATATTTTCTCACAATATAATGGTCTTGTTTGACAAAGAGCTCTTTGCCCCCATAAATCTCTTTTTGGAACAATTAGTTGATTGACCTAAGATCAAAAAACTAATTAGATTGCTTGGTGAAGAGCATTTTGAGATATTTTTTAATTAATAGTTGAAGTTACTATTTTTCCTTTAATGACACACACACATACATATGTATATATATTAATGAAATTATGTCAATAATAAATGAAAAATATTCTTGTAACCAAAATTGTGCATAAGGTATACTTTATGTATCATATAATTCTTAATTAATGTTGAGAATAAAAATAAATATAAAATAAAAATAATTATAATGTTTAAAATAATTAATGAAAGTGAGCTATGGGTATAAATAAAATTTCACCAAATAGCTTTGTTAGAAACAACTAAATTTACCAAGTATTTTTTCCACAAATAACTGTTACAAATAATTAAGTCAAACAATTATTACAAATAATTAATAGTTAACAGTTAATAGAAAAAACCATCAGTTAACAGCTAAAAGCTGGTCCGAATAGGGCCACGGTATCAGCAATTCTAAAACCATGAAAATGCGAACTAAATAATGAGGTATAAGAGCAATTGTTAGAATTTTTTTAAAAATAGTCATGAATTATTCAGAAAGCGAAAACAACAATATTGTACTTGTTGAAATGTAACCAAAAAATGAGAGATGCCCTTGCTAATTTGTATTATTATGAGGCACATGTTTGCATTACTATTTATGTTGTTACTTGTTACCCTAAAATTCATAAAAATCATCAAATGTTACAATGGATGTTACAAATTTATGTTTGAATCTTAACTACATTAATCTTTGCGTTTTATTTGTACCATAAAAACATAAAATTTAGAATAAGTATTAGTTGACTCAACTAATAAAGTTTAAAAAACTGTTATTAAAATTCAATGTTCGAATCCTATCTACATCAATCTTTGCATTTCATTTGCTCTCCGAAAAGAAAAACACATATTTAGGCTGAGTAGTAGTTGCTAGCATTCATGAAACGTGGCAAATGACTATATGGGAGGAACACATGATATACGTTTGGATAATGCTCCCTTTCTTTCATTTTATTTGTCGTTTTGAGTTATTGAGAGAATATTAAGATGAAGTTAACTTTAAGGTAAATTAATGATTGAAAGATAAGGTTTCCTATAATTTTATTGAAAACGAGGAAAGTGGATAAAAGAAAAATAATTAATAAGAGCAAAATTAGTAAACAGTTATTAATTTGTTATTAGAATTGTATAACGATATATATCAAAAAATAATAAAAATTAGTTAAAACGACAAATAAACTGAAATAGGGGAATATATCGTTAAGACTCTAATTTTTCTAGACTTGGAAAAGTTGTCATGACCTTATTGATCCTCCTTTATGGTGATCTGAACCCTTTGGGACCTCCACGGAGAACAAGTATGAAGTTTGAAAGTACAAAAGCCTTTCATTGCACATGAACAATGCAATGCTTCCATTCTACAGACACTCCCTCCATAAACAAACTCTAATGACAAATACATCCGATCAATGACAAATCGAACTTGGTATTAATTAACACTCCCTCCATTCTTCTACTGACACTTCAACGTTAAAATGTTGCCCTCTAAACTCTCAGAGACCGTACTCCTCAACCCTATGGTGCCCTCCACAGCTTTGATTTCATAATCAGAACCCCATCGACTCGTGATTGAGATTACGAATTCAGCTGCAAGTCTACCTCAACTATCAAATTCAACCATTTAGGCACCGAAATGATGGATCTTGACAAGGGTATTTCAGAACTACCAGGGTCCTGTAAAGAATCTTGTGGACTCATGCTTCTGAAAAAGGACATCCTTGAGGCCCAATTCCAAACAAAATCACAACCTAAAAGGAGGTGAAGGATATCAAGTGAAGCAATAAGCCAGTGCAATCTCTGGGCTCATTTCATCTCCTTCAAATATGCAAAATTTATTAAGAAAATCATCAACTGTCATTGCCCGTAAACCTCATATGTCTCACAATCGTAGCCCCTTAAAAAACTCAAGATAAGCCTAAAGGCAAAATACAAGTACTCAGTTCCTCGGCAAGAATACGACTACTTGAAAAAATGAAAGGACACCACTGTCACATTAAAAACAATCGATAAAAACGAATGAAAACATAAATTAAGTTAGATCTTAGGAGAAGGAGACAAAAGAGTCAAGAAAAGGGGAGCCCTTTTTTCGATCATCAGTTGGACAAAGCACAGGCTACTCGATGCATCCTTAATGTCATTCAACAATGTTCCACGTTTCAGCAATGAACTAGCAGGGCTACAAATAAGAGGAATTGAAATTGTATCCACAAATAAAATAAGGACAACAAATTAATTATCAATGGGTAAACCTGAGTTTTCCTTTTTCTTTTCAACTCCTTTTTGGCTCCATATTCAAGCTAATCCAAAACACAGCCCTCTTCCCTTTAACGATCATATGAGAAGACGCAGATGGTGATGGATGCTCAAAAATCTATAGCCATCAACAAACAAGAGAAAAGCACTTAGTGTGTGAGAAGATGACGATGATAGATCCACTGACTTGTAGTTGTAAATCACTAACGAAGGTTGTTGATCACAGTTCAACTTCATGTCGAATCGAAGACACAAGAAAAAAGATAGAGAAATCAAGTTATATCCAAGGAGTAGGAGATCGACCAAAGACCAAAGAAGAAGAGGAATGACAAAGCACATAAATACTTCAAGTGCAGGATACTCTAGGTCAGATAGTTCCTCAATTCCGTGTGGTCCAATTCGGGCATATGCATGATCCCACTTCACTTGCATTTTCAGAACACCTCCTAGTACAATAACATCCTCTGAATCAAGGAACATACGATGGTACAAAATTGCATCCAATGAGGTCTATTTCTATTTCAAGGGGAGTGCAACATATCTAGAAAGCTTGAGAAAGACCCCAGCAGATTCAACACGCACTGACTCATTCTGTTGCTTCTTAAAGAGAGTAATCGAAAAATAATCTTGATTCTCCTTAGAATTGTCACCCCATGTGAGATTATTACTTGTTCAATTCGAACTACATGTCTTCCATAGATATCAAGAACAACAGTATCTCCATCTCCATTGTCTTGTCTAGTGAATGGCACATTAAACTGCAAACTGGAATGTGGTGGAATGCACAGTATTTCCCTTCAACAGATTTTGATACAGGAACACCATAATCATTTGCAGAAATAGTTTAGTCCAAAATGGTTGTTCCTTTATCAATAGCGATTCCCTGAGAGGCCCCCTGAGATGCACCTCCACCTCAAGAAGGGTAAGATAGGGTGTCATTTAGGTAGACAGTCTCAGGCCGATCCCGAGATTGCTATTAAAAAACATTGCTAAAACCTTGGATATCAGTCACAGAAATTGCACCATAGAAGACCTGACATGGTCTGCCATAAGAAAAGGCATGAATATTGATCATCAGCAGGGTGGATATTTACAGAAAATATCTCAACCAGCGGAACCACAACTATATATATATATTTATATTATTTATTTATATTTGTTGATTATCCTCATCCATAAGCAAAGTGCAATTAGAAATTTTTCTGAAATTTAAGGCCCGCTAAATTCAAAGATCGAAAATATGACAAGGGAAGGAAAACATCAGTGAAAGAAGGAAGTACAACATGGAGACAATGTAATTTTCACCAAATAAACGGTCTGCGGATAGATAATCCTTGTTTGGTGCGGTAGAGCATTTTTGCATGCCCATAGTCCTAAAGTTTGAAGAGCATTTTTGCATGCCCATAGTCCTAAAGTTTGAAGAGCATTTTTGCATGCCCATAGTCCTAAGTTTGAAACCTATTGTTAATAAAATGTGGATATTCTTTTACATTTTTTTGGCTGATTTTTAGTTTAACAAATTGGATTTAAACCTTTAACGTTCATTATTTTTATTATTTTTAAATTTTGTTGTTTACTCGGAAAATTTCAAGCTTTCTTTTCCTTTGCTTTTCCTTTTATGAAATTGATATTTGTCTCGTGTCTTGTGTCTCGTGTCATGTGTCCTTTACTGATTGCCTTACACCTACTGTCACTCACAAATATACATTCCTATAAATATCGAGAATTTTTACAGGCATTCCTATAATTATAGAAAATTTTTTAAAAAATTAAATATATAGATAAGAAAAAGGACTGATTATGTTAATATTTTTTTTGGATGTTTATTTATCATTTTTTTTGCGACTTAAACTTAAAGAAATAACACATTTTTTGTCATGAGATAATATACATTTTGGCAAAAAATTATTGTAATATAGATTTGGTATTTAACTAAGATATTTTCGAAAATTTAAAATATGTTTTAAAAAATAAATGATGAAAATAAATAATATTTTAACCAAACATTAACCATCAATATAGATTTTTTATATAAAAAAATCATTAACATGAATTTATAGTATTACCTGATTTTTTACATTATATTTTTTATTTAACAATAATAGTTATTTTTGAATTTACATCAATCATTTAAATGGATAAGAAATGTGGCTGCAAAACATGTCAATCCAACTCACAAGCCCTATTGTGTTTTTATTTTTCAATAAATTGAAATGTATTTTTTTAAAAAAATTATAGAAGAAATTTATGTTCATATAAGATCATTTCAAGTTGTAAAATATCTTGTCTATAAAATAAAAAATTTAACATGAATTATCTTAGTTTTTACACAATCTCGAGTGGAGTGGCCATTGGGAAATCAAATGAATGACAGCAAAGCGAAAATGACATGGAGTAAGTTCAACATCCCTAAACACAGCCTGTGTTTTTTTGGAGAATGAAAATGGGAAAGTTACTTGCGAAGGATAGGCTTGTGACTATACAAGTCGAGAAAACTTGTCGGTTATGCTATGATACAGAGGAAACTCATGCCCACTTATTCTTCCAATGTACTTGTTAGCCAAAGTGTACTGCAGAACACAATGGCCTACCTAAAAATACAAAGAGCTGCATAACAAAGGTGGATATGGTTGAAGATAGGTTCAAAAGACTGAAGCACAAAATTCCACAAATGGTGTTCATGTTATGTGTTATAAGCTGTCATATACTGCCTATGGTCTACCAGAAACGAGAATGTCTATACCATGGAGAAACAGGTGGATGCAAATATATCATGGAGATGTAGACAACTTATCTTCACTAGAATTCAATTTTTGTCTAAACACGGTAAGAACAAAAGAGTTTGAGAGGAGTTAAGCCTTCTTTTGTCATAAGGCTTGGGATGAAATGCCATCCCCTTAAGAGAGTGTATATAAACCGATTCGAGTTGGTGATAAATGATATAACTATATTCTTACCAAAAAAAATGATAATTTTTTTTTTTTAAAAAGGGTGCCAACATTTTTTTGAAACAAAATCATAAATTATACACACAACAAATGAAAACATAAATCATATGAAAAAAATTACACAATTTTTACAACATCGAACTATATATATTTTACAAGATACAATCTCCAAATTCAAGATGGTCCATTTACCCAAGCTGAGATGGCAGTGGTAACTCCTTTATTTGTTGCGTTGGTATACCATGTATGGCAAGAAAGAAATGCTAGACAATTCAAGATGTAAGAGAACATAGTTGCGGAAATTGTCAAGAAGATTAGAAGTTTCCTAAAGTACCAACTAAAGGACAGAAAATAAATACACAGAATATGACTAAATAGACTGTAAATTTTATCTAATCTTTGAGTATGCCCAAAGTAACTTGTACATATACTTATTGAATTAACCGTCAAATAATTATCTGTATGCCAAAAAAATATCTCCAAATTATAAATGTATTTCTCAGAATCTAGATGGTGAAAAAACACTCATACAAGAAATTATTTACATAGTAGTTCTTTCCTTCATCTTTCTTTAAAACTTATCCACAGATTTTCCTTATTTGTAGGAACAAATGTTGATGTGGCACTTAATGTTTCAATGAACGTTGTTGATTCATACAAAGACAGAAAATTTATGTCTTCAAGACGTGTATCAACCCCTCTTTTTATACACCGTTTTCATACTTTATTTCTTTCTTTATTCACATGTGTATTTCTTATTTTTTCCTAAACTTGTATTAATTTTTTGAATGCTTATTAGGAACCACGAAACTAGAGGTGGAATAATGTCACTTTAATCAAATTAATAAATACATAATTGTTTGCATGCTACCTCAACTAAATCCTGTATATATTTTGGAGGGGTAAAAAGGATGAAAAACACATACATTAAAGAATACGAGGGCTCGTCAAAGGAGAAATGTCATTCCGCTATTTGGGAGTTCCCCTTTTGAGTACCAAGATTACTTATATGAAGTGTAAACCACTTCTCCGAAAAATTACAGCACGGATACAACTTCCAAATTGCTATTTTATGCAGGTAGGAAATATCTTATCAACATAGTAATGTTTAACTTGGAGGTTAGTCAGCTTTTACTCTGCCTAAACAAGTAATACATAAGATTGATAGGCTATGCAGAAAGTTCTTGTGGAATGGTGGAATAGAAAAGAGAACCACAGCCCCAATAGCTTGGGACACGAGTGTGTAAGGAATATGAAGAAGGAGATCTAAATTCCAAAGAAATTTGGAGCTGTTACAAAGCTCAAAGACGTAAGATACTTTGGACTTTACACAATTAGGGAGGAGGGTTATGGGGGAAGTGGGTGAGAGCATATCGCTTACAGCACACCAACATTTGGCAAGTTAAAAAGCCTGGAAAAGGCAATTGGAGTTGGAAGAATATATTGTGCGCCGGAGATGAGCTATGTGAACTTCTAGGCAGCCCTGAAGCCATTATTAAATGGATTGCACTACAAGGTAAGAAGAGAGAACTTACAGTGGGCAGTATATACAGCATGATGCGACCAAAGGGGGAGAGATTCCATTGGCATAAAACTGTGTGGGATTAGTTAACCTTGCCCGGGCACACCTTCAACACGTGGCTGGCAGCACACAGAAGACTATGGACAAAGCAAAGAAAGGGCCACATATTAAAAGAACAAGCGGCCAAATGTTACCTATGTTCAATAGAGATTGAATCATGCGACCACCTATTCTTTGAATGTGTCATTAACAACCAAATATGGGTAAGCATACTGTAGTGGCTAGGGGTTAAAGCAAGGAGCTGGAACTGGAAACATGAACTCGGCTGATTTGCCGGACATATACGAGGCAAGACAATAAAAGTAAGAGCAATTAGGAGTGCTCAGTGCGCAACGATATACCTGATTTGGCAAGGTAAAAACAACATGAAATTAATATAGGCAGTAAACTGTGGCAATCCTAAATATAATACATAGAGTAAAGTATATTGTAAGTATTAGAGTGAGTGTAATGTTAGGAGAAGGGAATCTGAACAGCCTCTAAATTCTCCTGGGGATGCCCGGGCTATAGATGTAATTATCTCTCTTTTGGAGCAATACAATCTGCTTAAACATTGTTAAAAAAAACAAATACATATAATAACTTTTAAGCATATTAAATAATATTTAAATTATGAGCATATAATTTTTGAATAGTTAACGTACTACAGTAATTCAATTCTCAATATTTTTTTAATTTATCACAAACTGCGGTTGATTAAATCAAAATAAATCAGTACATAAGATAACTTTTATTTGTAATTTTATTTCTATTTATATCCAGTGGTAAATAATTAGTAGTAATTTATAATAGCTTACAATTGAATTAAAATCAGCACCCATGACAAGCTAGCCCAAATACATAGGACTATATATGAGCTAACTATATATTGATCATCTTGATCAAGGAATGCCACCAGCATCACCACCCATTCCGCCGCTTGAAGCCCCAAGACCAGGACCCCCAAAGCCACTACTGGAAGCCCCGAGACCAGGACCCCCAGAAGCCCCAAGACCAGGACCCCTGTAGCCACTGCCAGAAGCCCCAAGACCAGGACCCCCAGTAGCCCCAAGACTAGGACCCCCAAAGCCACCGTCAGAAGTCCCAAGACCAGGACCTCTGTAGCCACTGCCGGTAGCGCCAAGTCCAGGACCCCCAAAACCACCGCTAGAAGCCCCAAGACCAGGAGCTCCTAGTCCACCGGTTCCACCTTCAGATCCATCATTAGCACCACCACCACCAGTGCCAATGGTAGTGCCGATGGTAGCACCTTCTGGACCTCCAAAGTTCACACCAAAACTAGCAGTTAACGCTGATCTTCTGGGATTGCCCAAGCCACCATGGAGACCCACCATATTCTCGTTCGGCCTCTTGATGGGTTGGTATACCATATTGGACTTCTTAATTTTATTAGCTTCGATTGTGGTGGTGGTGATGGTTTCAATGGTTTTCGTCCGTGCAAAGGTGGAGTGAACCAGGAGTAAGCCCGAGAACAAGGCAAAGTAGCACTTATCCATCTCTTACTCTCTGTCTCTGATCGATGTTGTTGAGTGTGAAGATTGACGCCTGACAGTTAAGGTTGACAGTTCGAGTTTATATAATACAAAAAGAAGGAAAAAAAGATAGGGTTTGCAGTGAGGATGTGGTGGTGAGTGAGATAGGGTAACTAAATGTGCATGGGAGCCCATACGTATGAAATACAAGTTCATAAAGAAAGAAATAAATTAAGGATACTGGGAATTCCCTCTAGAATATGTATGTATATGTATCATATCCACCATACTTAAGCCTTGTAAGGTCGACCTAAAGACACAAGTCCCGTCCCGTCCCGTCCTTTTAATCTTCAAAATCTTTCTATCCCACCAATCCCACATCCAAAACAAATTGTATATCTCTGTGCATACTTTGCATTCTAACCTAACTATCTTACCAGAAATTAATGTGTCTTATCCATTTATCAATGGGCAATGTGGCATTACTTCTTGACTATGGGTAGAAGTTTCCAGTTACGCTACTATATTCTACGCTTAAATTAATATATTTTAAAATTTGGTGTTAAAATTTATTTCATAAGTGGTAATATACAATATTAAGGGTGATGATATATGTCTTGCATGAATACACTTTTAAATATCGTACCTTAATTATACTAATGTGTTAATAGAATATTAACGAATTATTGTAAATTATGTTATGAATAATCTCCTCTATATATTGGATACCGGCTCCCATATTAAGTGAGCTATTTCATCACATATTTTCATAACCCTAAACACCAGCTGGTGGATATGATACCGGCTCCTCAAAGCCAAAACTCTAATTTTTCTCTCTCGAAACGAAAAAAAAAAAAAAACCCTAAACACCAGCTGCTTCCCGTCCCCTCCCCCACCCAAAAAAAACAAACGAATATGGAGATAGAGGATCAGACCTAACAAAGGCTCAATCCGTGAACCATATTGTCTTGCAGGAGGGGAAGCACTAATAGTAGAGAGTGGGAAAATAAGGGGAGAACACATCAATAGATCCTATAGATGATCAAAGTAAATAAATTTATAATTATATTTTAATTACCTTACTCGGTTAAGTGTAGATTTGGGGCTTCTAACCTTTTGTTGTTCATAAAGGGATTGTAGAGCTGATAATGTTTCCACAAAAATTTGCAAAGCCTTCGATTTACATTTATCGCAAGTGATTCTTATCTTTATGAGTATATTTTGCTGCACATATAACTTATTAAATATCATCAAATTTTTTGCCAATCAGTAACTTATGTTCACTTTTTATAAACAAAATACAAGCTAGACTCATAATAATAATGTTTTTTTAATGCTGGGGGCCATGGCCCCTTACCCTTTAATAGCTTAACCACTTGTTCTGGTATTAGTAATAGTATCTCTTAATCTACTTTTAATTATTATTGTGATCCTCTATAAAAAATAAAAATAAAAAAAGAAAAAGGGGACTACAAATAATAAATCATTAAATACATTTACATGACTTATAATTTATTCAAATTATCATAAGACTAATGATATGACATGAGTTCAATTATGATTACAATTAATTATATGGTATGCATCAACAAATTTTTACAAAAAAAAAAAGACAAAGTAATCGAAAATACTCCATAATATGTAACATTAAATTTTCAGAATTAGTATGCTCAATGTATCTCCACGAGCTCCATTTTTTTAAAGAAAAGGATCAATACAACAATTAGTAGCTAGCTATTTTCGTAAGGGTTCTACTTACACTCGTCTTCGACAAAAATGGAGAGAAAGGAAATAAAAGGAAAAGAAAACCAAATTAAAGTAGAAAAATACAAATTCTAAACTTGGCCACTCAACCTCGCAACCCGATTCCCTTCTCTATACATGTTTAGATAAGAACATGATTGCACCTTCGAAGGGGTATCTCGGAATAAGGGTCTGGATTTTCCAAGACACCTAGATTTCTCCTTTCATTGCCTTAATGACTGTTTGATTATCCACTTTCAAAATAATAGAACAAACCATACTTGAACTGCTGATTTGACCCCATTCCTCATAACAGTAGTCTCTACTATTAGTACCAAAGCTGACCCCAAATTAGTCGTCCCGGCTTGAATAAATATGTCATCCCAACCTTTGATCACAAAACCTCTCGCGCCACCACTAAAGAAGACCTTGATCTATCATAATTAACTTAATAAATCCTCCAGGTGGTTTGCGCCAACAAACAAAATAAGAAGAAGTGGTGGAACGTGGTGTGTAGGACAAAGATGATAATTTGAAAAGATGATCCAGCCTACGTTTAGAGATTGCCATTGTGTTGTGCACGTATCTTTTTCGTTCTAGTATTTTTTCCTTTTTTCTAAAGAAAAAGAATTTCTTTTTAATGCTCATGATTGCATTATCTAATGTCTCACATCTATTTCCATTGCTTCAAAAAATCGAATAGACCAACTGAGTACTTACCCAATGAAGACATCTAGCAAGCAGAGCTCTTATAGTCTATTATAATCCCCCTCACTTCTTATACCTTTTCTTTTTGAGAATATATCGGAGTTGTTTGATCCTAATTTATTAATATATAATAAGACAAGTTTTTAGGGACTTGCCTCTTTTGCAGAACCCAAAAAAATATCACACCTATATACCTCGTATATTTCTAATCTTTTTTCTTATCACCTCATAGGCCCATATCTATCCAACCTAATATCTAATCTAATATATATTTTATTAGTGAAATCTTATATAAGACACATCTTAAGTGTCTTTTCTCGATTTAAAAATTATTATATTATGTAAAATTATCATTTTATCCATAGTTTTTCATATCTATAAAATTATATATAGGACATAGTTTCAAGGTAGGATTAATCCAATTAGGATGTCATTTGATACTTGTCGGCGTAACTTATGGTTATTAAAACTTTACCTTCATAATTAATCATAATTATTAAAAAGTAATGATTTTAAATCATAAAATACATTAATATAGATCAAGACAAGACATTTTAAGAGTGTATTTATGTAATACACATTTTATGACCCATTTTATTAACTAATTATATTTGGGGGGACATTTGTCCTCCTGGAATAGGATCTTTATTATTCTTTTTAAAATTTTAAAAGTTTTGCATCATGTACGGTGTTTAGTTCTCACTCCATTAAAGAAAAATAATTATACTCCACAGAAAAATTTTTGCTGGTTTATTTCTCGGATGTAGTTATAGTGATTGTTGCTATATTACAATCACCATAATTGAGCAAATTATAACCATATACATATCCTTATTAAATTTCCACCATTCATTTTTATAATTTTAATTAAAATTCTTATACAAGTTACAAATAGATATCTGCACCAAAAAAACTTACAAATAGATATGTAAACACTCTTAACACCACCATTAATATTTAAATGATTATAAGGATAAATTAGATATTTGTTTATAAATTAAAAAATAATTTTATACTAACCATGCCATGAATGGTATTGTGACTAGTAATACTTAAAAGATGATAGAGTACGTAGTATCACATACATTTATTCAGAAAAGATAAGAAGATACAAACGTATATCCATCGAGGAGGTCTTAATTTAATGATTAAGAATTAGATCCTGGTTCAATTAGATTTCACGTTTGATTCGCACTTGAAACAATATATACTTGATCAACACGTAAAAAAGTAAATTTCTTTTGAAGTATATATTGAACAAGGGAACACAGTTGGGCCTTATATATTAGAGTAGTGGGCTACAATACTTTTAGGGTTGATAATTGGGTCAGAATAATTCTCACCGAAACCCAATTGTAGTTTTGGCGCATTACAACAAACTTAATCCGCTTTTGGAATGTTAATTTTGGCGGGCGTTTGACGTTCAACCGTTAGATGATGCATAGTCCTGATAGAATTGCGATTAGCATTCTGGAATTAGATTCTAACTCAAATTCAATATTCTCAAGAAGTTAAACCAAAATCTGTGATTTAGTCGTTGGAATATAAGTTGTTGTACCCTACTCCTATAAAAAGACATCAAAATCAGGGCATTAGTACACACACTCACAAACAAACAAAAGGGAGATTGAGGGATTCAGGAGATTCTTCAATGGAGAACTTCAGTTTCATCGAGAAGCTCGGCGAAGGAACCTATGGAAGAGTCTGGCGTGCTCGGGACAAGGGAACTGGAGAAGTCGTCGCTATAAAGACTATGAAGAAAGACTTCTCTTGCTGGGAGGAATGCCTCAACTTAGGCGAAGTTCAATGCTTGAGGAAGTTAAGCACTCATGACAACATCGTTCAACTCAAGGATGTCATCCTGCTGCCCCAAATTCAGACCCTTAACTTGGTGTTCGAGTCCATGGAAGGCAGTTTTCGCAACATGATCACCAAGAGGGCTGATTCAGGGACCCGTTTTTCCGAGTCAGAAGTCAAAAACTTCGCCTGCCAAATTCTGAAAGGCCTGGCATACATGCACGAGAATGGTTTGTTCCACTGCGATATGAAGCCTGCGAACTTACTCGTTTCGGGAGGAAAAATCAAGATTGCAGATTTCGGGTTCGCAAGAGAGGTGGGTTCGAGCGCACCTTACTCCCATCGGGTGGGCACAAGGATCTACAGAGCCCCAGAGTTGATGCTGCAGTGTGTGAATTACACAAGCGCAGTTGACATGTGGGCCTTGGGGGCGATCATAGCGGAGATGTTTACTCTGAGCCCACTATTTGCTGGTAAAAGTGAAGATGCTGTGATGTACAAGATATGCAGTGTGATGGGGAGTCCTACTGAGGAGTCTTGGATTCAGGGGATTTTGATGGCAAGAAAGATCAATTACGAGTTCCCCGATGGCCTTGCTCGGTCCTCTATGTCAGTTCATGTTCCCTATGCAAGTGAAGATGCAGTGAGTCTTATTAGGTGGCTGTGTTCGTGGGACCCTCTGAAGAGGCCGACTGCGGTGGAGGCGATGCAGCACCCCTTCTTCCGCGGCTGCTTCCCTCTGCCCCGTCATTTTCCGCTTTCGATGATTGCAAAACTTGATGATTGCATGAAGGATTATCGGAGGCAATCACCAGTAGTTGATCAAATTACAACAACAACATCCTCGTGCTACAGGTTTGAGTATCCCCCACGCCCAGTTGTGTGGTGGGATTGGGAAGACTTCTTTCAGATTTCAGAGATGATATCCAACATGATGAGTTTTAGTACCACTAGGCCAACGTGGGATCCGATTGCATCTGCACCGCCATTGCATCTTAATGTTCTTCAACCAACGTCGAGGCAGACCATGGCAGATGGTTCATGCTATGTCACTAAACCCATTTGGGGTCAATACTAGGCATTACTTGCATCAACATGGGGTCAATACTAGGCATTACTTGCATCAACATACAGCCACTGACCCTTCTGCGTTCACTTCTTGAGGACTTCCGTGTTTCGAGTACCATCCACGCAAAAAAAAAAAAAAAAAAAAAAGACCAACAAGAAGACGAAGACAGAAAGAAAAAGAATTTGAGTTTTTTTTTTTATAGTCTATTTAGACAATCGTTGCCTTGGTTTGCTGGTAGTCTATATTTTTTTATTGATTTATTTTTGTGTGAGGTTAAGAGGTAAGACCCAACAACGAATATCTTATCCACTGCTTTTTACCTGAGGGTATTATTATTTTTTATATAAATAAATTTTCTCTTATAGCAAGAGTTTGAGTTTCTGTCTCTAAGAGTTTGAGTTTGAGTTTGAGTTTCTGTCTCTTAGAAAAATTATAAAATAACTCGTTGATGTTCGAAAAAACATAATAAAGTCGAAAAATACGGTTTATGTCCAAATTGATGCTGCAAATGTGGAGCCAAACGAAAGTATTTTTATCATTTTTTTTTGTCGAAATAAAAATTATTGATATTTTTATTTATTCTTATTAAAAAATTATATTTATAAATATCGTATGACTTTTTGTTAATGAAATTTCTCTTTGTATTAAAAAAGTTACAAAACTCATATATACTAGAAATTGATACGGATTCGTGGAAACTTTGTGCATGATTACTAATTTTTTTTATGTTTATGAGGGCATTATCCACCTACTAGTATTGTTTAAATTTCAAAATCATGCTAAGTATTATTTCTTTCTTTTATATCATTAAAGTAATTATATTATTCATTAAGTCTACTTTTCTGTTTGCAGATTAAATAATTACACTAATTATATGTACATCTTCTACTTTGCCTTAAATTGGGCACGGGCGTAGGTTGTTCAAAGCTTCACGTAGGGCTCAGTGAGGAGGGTCTATTATATTGTACAAGTATAATGTATTATCCTTACTTTTTATACAGTGATCTTGTGTCTATAAACTCAATATATTAAAAGATTAAAAAAATTTAACCTCTAACCCCCTCTTTTCTGACTTATTATTTCATTATTCGTGGGACAGGATTATAAGTCCCAAGTCCATGATATAACTTTTTCTCTCATTTAAACATATTCATTCCTCAATTACATAGTTACCGGGGTTTTTAATGTCTATCGTACCCTTTCGTAACACCTGCTGCTATCATTCAAATTTTATAAGCTAGTTGTTTACCTATTAATCTAAGGAATATTGGATTTTAAAATCACGAACTTTGGGGGGTTTTTTATGGGAATATCCCGAAATGTTGATTGGCATGGCAAGCATCCCGAATTTAAAACATAATTTTTTGGGTATCCCACCACCGAGTTACGGGTGAAAAGACTCGGTGGCGATATGATGTGGCGGCGGAGGTAGTGTACGTGGCTTCTTTTTTTGTAAATAATTTGACTGTTTTTTCTCTCTCTCACTTAACTCTCTCTGGTCTAAGTCTCTCTCTCTCATCCGGGTATTCTCTTTCATCCGAATCTTCCATGGCCATTCTCAAACTATTTCCTTTTCTCTCACTTTATTCTCTCGTCCTCTAGATCTTCTTTCTCTCTCTATGAATCCTCTATCCTATTTCTGAAACCACAATTATTTTGACAAAAAAACAAGATTTTTCCCAAAATTTAGAAACCACGAAAAACCCCACTTCCAATTGAAGGTTTCCGGCAAGATTTTAGCTCAATCGGCCATTGCAATTCTGGGATTAGGTTTCGTCGATGCATGGTACAATCAATAATCTCCATTATAATCTTTTGCATTTTTTCCTTATTTATTGGTCAATTTGAATCGAAACAAAGTAGTCCTCAAAAATTAAATTATTATAAAGTAGTAGCACAGAGCGAATTTTCAAAAATTAATTTTGCATTTAACTCGACTTTGTGATTTGGTATTTTTGATTTTTGGTTAGGTATAGTGTAGATTGGTTAAGGATTGGAGTAACCTCAAAGGAGATTGAAAATGTGCTCAAGGTTGCTGCTTTTATTATAGTTCCTTTCTCTTTGTTTTTCATTTTTTGGCTCTCTAAAAACCTAGAAAATGAATAGCAAATCATGTAACATATTTTTGAAGGCATGATTTTATTTTATTTTTTTGAGTTGATGTTTCACCTTGGATTAAAGCCCCAAATTGATTTTTTTTCGGGAGCTTGAACAAAGCCCAGTCAGATTTTTATTTTTTTTTTTGCTTTAATTGCCTTTTAAAATAAGCCCCTCTAGTTTAGATTCCTTTAATGAGAAGAAAATGATGATACAAGAGTTCGATTTTATGTTGGGATGATGAGATTAGTGTGTCAAGTGTTAATTAAAGAAAAGTAAAAGATTGTGGAATGAAACTTGAGACCCCCAATTAGATTTCAAAGAAAGGGACTTCAAACTTAGAGAGAATAAGGGAGGATCCTAATTTAATTCAAAAAATGTATGGTACAATTGTAAAATTATTCTACGATTCTACGATTCTTAATTCATTAGAATTTAATTCCATGATTTTAAATAAAATTCATAAAGTAGTCTGCAGATAATTATATTTTGTATCAAAATCTTCAATAGAGTATATTTGCACTGGATTTTTATAAATATTTATGAATGTTACAAATATTTTTATTTTTATAAAAAATAATTTCATTTTTACAAACAAATATTAGAATCTTACGATCATCGATTCAATTCTATGATTCTGATTTTAACCATCCCCCCCAATCGATTTTAACTAAGATATCAACTATGTGATGATTAGATTTTTGGTTTATATATACAAACATTTTAATACGTTTTAATATATATAGTTAGCCGATTATATTTTTGGCTCATATCATGAGACTTTTTTCCCTAAGTATTATTTTTACATTATTGGGCATTATTTTTATAAAATAAATATTATGCATTCTATTATGAGTTATAGAATAAATAGCAATAATTTTGAGACGATATTTATTACTTTATTCATAATTAGGATTTATGTAAATTTTTATTTCTGAAATTATTTTTTAAAAATATTATTACAAAATATTATTTTTATATCATTTAGAATTTATTTTTTGATATAACAACTATCATTGAAATTTCGCCTATTAAATGGTAAAAATTTCTCTTTAATATTTTTATATATTTATATATCCCTTTCTTTAGCGCGAGAAAAATTAGTTATACATAATTTACTTGTATTAAAGGTCAAACAACTCCTTCAACCTCGTTGTGAATCTCTCATTCACAAAATTCCTTCAATAACTTTCCATTTATTCACCTTAAATAAAATTTCAAATTCGAGTCCAACGAAAGGAAGAATTTTCTCTCTTTATTGACTAAGAATAACTCGACTATTATAAATAACCCGGGTGATTTGTCTTTAATAGGAAAATATATATTTTCCTCTTAGTCTTCCAATCAGCTCCATTTTATGGTCCCCCCTTAATTTTTTAATCCCAAGCAGGCCAATTTTAATTGTAAAAAGCTCAGGTTTATCGTATAAATAGAAAGAAATCATCATAATAATCTTCTGTTGTCCAGATGGTAAGAAATCATGATCAGGTTTCAGATTTCAGACAACCATAGTTTATTATATTAAAAAGCATAATAATAATTTGGTAATTTCAATAGTTTTTTCAAAAATTCTCTATTTATATACAGAAGGCCAACAAAAAGAAAATAGGAGTTTGCAGAAAAATTGAAAGTGAAGAAGGAAGGTAGAACATAAATTTAGGCTTCAAGAAATGGCTATCAAAAACTCAGCAGATTCTGGAAGATGCTTATTGCTGGCACTCTTTTGCGTTTCCTTGTTTCTCAGCATGAGTAAGTCTTGTCTTTTCCCATTCCCAAAATAAAAAAAAGGTCTAGTCTTTTCATTTTTTTTTTATTTTTTTTTTTACAATGTGATCATGCTGTTCTTTAGAATTTGAAAATGTTATTCAGTAATTTATATTTGTTCCCCTTTGTTTTGTTTTTTTAAATGATTTTGAAACCAAATCATGAAATTATCTTATCTAGAAGTTAGATAATTTGTTATTATAGAATTTTTATAAATTTACAAGATAGACATATTAAGAATCGTCTCGTTCTATCAACAAAGTGTTGGCCAAGATGATAGCGAATCTATTTTAGTAAGGAGGAGAATATAAGTTCAAATCTCCAAAAGCGTACTTGTTGGAAGAGCTTTTGGTTTGATATGTTACATATTTTTGAACCCTAATTTAGATTTGGTGAAAAAGAGATTAATGCTAGATTTTAGGGTTTTTTTTTTCATTTGAGTCATACCTAATTCGTTGAGATCAGTCACGAACATATTATAGCCCCTCTACATCTGGCTAGAATACATTGTTAATAGCACTGAAAAAATTAGGGGTTTAATTCGTGTTTGGACAATTTGGACATTTGCATAAAAACTCCGGACTCGAACTCTACCAGGATCCGAACTCGAATGTACGAATTTATGATATATGAATATTGAACTTTTCAAAAGTAAACCAAAACTATGTATGTGACTGAACCTGAACCAAATTTTAGATATCTAGATCCCGAATGTCCAGATTTTTTATTGAAAAATTGATAGATCTTCTATTGAATTATTACCTAAACTTGAATGTCCAAACTCGGTCCAATTGTCTGAATTCATCTGAACCCAAATTGGTCAAGATTTTAGACAATCTTAACCCGAATTTTAATTAGGAATAAACCGATTGTCTGAATTTTAAATTTGGACAAAAATTTTATTATCAAACCCGATTCTTCGGATAAGAGAAATTCGAACAACCCCATACAATAGATTTTTGTGGGCACTAATTATAAGTATTTGGTATTGTGCAACGATCAATTATATTTCCTAGAGCAAAACAAAATTTTACATATGGAACAAAATCCTCTATAAATAAAGTGTTCCCGATCGAGCTAAGTATATCCAAACTGATTCAATGGTGATTCTTTTGCTTGTCTTAATTAAATTGATCGGAAAATAATGAGAATGGTCAAGTAATTTTTTAAAAAATTTGTGAGATAATAATAATGCATGCAGGAATGGCAGAAGGGGGAAGAGGAAGAGACGGATATGAGCCGGATATCTGTTTGGGTCCATGCTCGGAGCACCCATCCTGCCAAATGAACTGTCAGAACTTGGGTTACGCCGACGGCCATTGCTTGGATCTGGGCCATGGTTTGGGACTCCAATGTTGCTGTTATTATTGAGTTTTTTCAATTTTACTTTTGTTTTCTCATACCTTAGAGCTAATAGCAGAATCCAGGCCAGTATGCGAAAGACATATGTTGATTGTCCACAAATTTTCTAGTCACTCTCATCCATTTGAGCTTCGAAAATTTGTTAAATTTGAGCCTTAATTCAACCGAATAATGTATACAAGTTTATAAGATTTCATTTCAAAATTAATCGATAATAGGAGGACAAACTCACAATCTTATGGGGTCTTTGGTTAGGGGGTGTTTGAAAATGTAATTTGATAACTTTAGGTATCAAGTTTTCTTAACTTGTGTTTGGTTGAACTTTTTAGGATGGACTTGATTTTTAGAGCATCAAATTCCCTACAAATCCAAAGATTTTGATTCCTTCCATTTTTCAAATGTATCAAATCTCATTCTTTCAAGGAATTATATTTTCTTTTTCTAAAAAAATTCATAAAATTCCCTTTTGTTCTATTTTTCATCAAGTCCCAATTATTAATAAAATATGATTATGTTTATTTTTATTTTAAGATATGTCACCTTAAATTTTTTAAACGTTACATAAGTAATAAAGTTTATATAGGAAATGTCACTTTTATACATAGGTGAAAATTAATATGAATCTTATTTGCTAATTTTAATAGGAGCACATTATGAAACTATTTTCAAATAAAGCTAATGAAGTTCATTAGTTGTTATTTTGATGTGATTGTCATATTTTTTTCTTACAATGATATATAATTTTGATATGTAAATTTGATTTTAAAAAATGATTAATTAAAGATAATAAATAAATTTTATTTCAAAAAATAAAGGCCCAAAACTGGTTCTTCGCATTTATATATAAGCAAAAATATAATTTTAGTTGGGAGAAATATATTAAAACAATAATTTTGATTTTATTCTATAACTAAACCAAACTGTAGAAATTAAGTTCCGATTTCATTCATAATATGAACCAAACACTTGATCTCATGAAATAAGTCTCATTCCATTTTTCTCACATTATTGATATGAATCAAACACTACCGGTGAACCAAACAGCCCCTACTTATGTACTCAAAGTCATCTTTTCTTTTTATCAATGTGAAATAATACTTGCTTATTTATGTACTCGAAGTCATCTTTTCTTTTTATCAGTGTGAAATAACACTTACGTTTATATTCTTGGTAACTCTCGGGTTCGATGGACATGGACAATATAAACTCTCGGGTTCGATGGACATGGACTAGCCATCCTACGTATCACCACTTAACATAATTGGTAACGAGCAATTTAAGAATGGTCCAACTTCCGATTTAAACCACTAAGCGTAACGAGCCAATTCGAGAACGGTCCAACTTCCGATTTAAACCACTAAGCCGAACGAGCCAATTCGAGAACGGTCCAACTTTCGATTTAAAATCAAACTGACCGACGCTCTTGTTTGATCACCTTTCAATGTAAACCACCAAGCCAAACAAACCAAGGCTTATTTAGTTGCCACTCAAAGGTCAATACTCCTATTTAACAAGCCGAAGCAGCCAGCTTTGGCGTGAACCCAACCAGAAAAACTGGTTGATCAATTGCGAATCATGGCCCACAAAATCGGCACATAATAGTTCACAGATTATATATTTTCAGAAGTTTATGTCACAATACCACAGTCAGTTTTCCCAATAATTATAGGCCTATATCACATCGCAATTTGAGGACCAGTCATACATACCGGCCTTGCCAAAATAAACCGAAAAAAAAAAGAGAAAAAAAGAGTAAGTTACACACAAACATTACAAGTTTCATTAACATACAATATTTTCCAAGACTGACTGATCGATGCTGACCATGCCCATAATTTTTGAGTCCTGCCCATATTCTCTCTCCTCCTGTAAGAAATTCCGCAAATATTGCTTTGAGCAGTCAGGCTTATTCTCATACAGAGCCCATAAATTGTTACGGCCGGAAAGTCCCTGGACTTTTGTGTTTATTTCTCCATGCCCGCTCTGTGTGGTTTTTTTGTGGAGTCATTGTCTGGTTGGAGAACAAGAGGAAGGGCCAGCAGGAGAGGCGGATCCTTGAGTTTTCTGGGTCTTGCATGGCTTCTTGTTGGGTGTCTCGGGTTTCGCTCCTTGTTGCTGTTGCCGCACTTTCACCCCTCTTATCATCTGCGATGTCACAAGAAAAGATATTAGTCACATAATGTTCAAAGAGTGCAATTGACTGACTACAAAATCAATTTATGATCTCATTATAGAATCACAATCGTTAATGTGCACTTGATTTAATGCAATAGAGCCAGAAGAGATCACAATGATAAAATATCATCTACTGGAGGCAGCCATATTTGCTTTAGAGGTTGAGGTCACCTGATTGACAACATTTATGCACTCTAATACTATCAAACTCGGACCATTTTTGATAAATTTTCTCACATCTAGTGGAGACACTAGACAAGTGCCGATGTCCCTATCTGGTGTCGAAAGTCTAAGGCATTAAGACAACCATAGCTATCATTTTAAAAAGGAAATAAAAAAGATAACAGGCTAGTTCTCCCCTCTAAAACTGCATCACGATTTGAGCGTCACATTTGGTCATTCTTGAAAGTTTACTTGTGCTTGTCCGAAAATCTGAAGCGGCAATCTAGCTCTATGTCCTTGTCAAACATAAGTTAGATGTGTTGGACCATGCTCTTTGAACAGAAACCAAGACCCTTTAACTAGAATAAGGTATTTTTGCGACCATGTAAAATCCACTTGCCATACTTTTTATTTAATGAATCTATAGAAAAAGAAAAACAACACCGTATGAAATGGTGCAGTTACAACGGCAATGACTACTTACTTATAGTTATGCTGAAAAATCACTTAAGGCGAAAATTATATATATGAACCTAAGAAATAAATTTGATCCACAGTCCAAGTCTATGTGCTACTATATTATATATGTGCTCCACACAAGTTGATAGTAAAGACTTTATCAACTTGCAACTTGTAAATAGTACCAATAAGTACGTCGAGAACTACACATTCGACACAGCGCCATGCAAGTGAGCAAGTTGACACAAAAGAACAACCTTAAGCATGCAAAAAGATGTTATACAAGTTGAAAGAAAAGATAATAATGAGGGGGAAAGACTTACATATTTGCCACATTTAACGTCCGAGTATATTACAATGAAGTCCCCTTCTTGCAGCCCGTTGGATCTCACGAAATCCCCTGAAGAATTCAACAATACCCGCCAGCTTCATTTTCTTTGTTCTTTTGGGTGAAAATTGAACAAAATAAGTACAAGTTGAAGGAAAAAACACCTGTGTTTTCAAGGAGGTACATTCTGCTTTTGTTGTTAGGCCAAAATCTGCAAACCCACAAACACTGTCAGATTTAGGCGTCCATGTGGGAAAAATTATCATAAATCAGGTGTCGGGAATAAGGATCTTCTTTTTATCTTTTGGTGCAACGGAAATAATGATCGTAAATAGAATATTCCAGTATACCTATAGCGCATGTTCCATACACGAGACGTCCCGATGTCTTCCATAGCGATAGGGATCCCATCCCTAGCCTCTAATTCCGGTAAATGTGTCTCTGCTTCTTTCTGAATTGAAGATCAAGATCAACCTTGTTAGATCGAATCGACATAACCTCAGAAAATAGTTAGCTGAAAGCCTGGAACATAAACAATTACCTTAGGCAAGACAATCCTCCCAAGATTGCCCACATCACTTTGCTTCAAAACCTTTTGCAGCAAAAATCTCAAATTTTTCTCTGTTTTCCACCCCTGAAATCAAACCATCAATTAACATAAAATAATGATATCAACCAATTAGCATGAAACGTCATTTTCATTTCCCATGGGAAAAGAACTTTCTAGGGAAAACCCTAATTCCATATTTCCCATATCCAACCATGTTGCAGGAGTAATAACAATAATTGCCTAGCTTCATTTTTCATCAATCAAATTAAAACTAAATTAAGAGGGAAAAAAACTACCTGCTGCTTCTTATCGACCCCAACTTGCCTCTGTAGCCCGTTACCGGGAGGCGGGCGGTCCAATGGCTGCTGCATCTGCATTTGCATATTTTGCATTGGAATTTGCCCTACAACGGGACCCGGGTTCACTTGGGGCGGGGGTGGAGGTGGTGGAAGCTGCGGCCAATAAACCCAGTTCCCGGGATGGCCAGGATGGGGTGCAGCAACCCCACTAGGATTCCCTACGCCCGGCTGCTGCTCCACCATCTGATTAATCTGCTGATGATGCACTTGATTATTGGTACTCTGGTTCTGATGATGATGGTGATGGTGGTTCCTATGGTGGTGAGACAAGAACCTCCTTTGCCTCGCCATCCTCTTCTTCCGAGCCTCCTTGGTGGCGGATGCCCCCAGCCTCACCAACCCCTCCCCGAGCCCCGGGTGGTAGTAGAACCCTGGGGCTGCAGGGTAGGGCTCCCGTACCCCCAAACCCGTGGGCTGCATGCCCCGCGTCTGGTGGATACGGGCTGTAATGTGGGGCCATCCCGAACTGCATTGCAGGAGATGGGGCCCACGTGAGGGGGTAGTCGCCGTCTCCATCATGTGGTGGTATTCCGTGCCGTATGGATCCTGACCCGGTGGTGGACCCATGTATCCCACCATCGGAGAGAAGCCCATCGCCGCCGCTGGATCCGCCACAAACTGAGGAGGCGGCGGCGGCGGGGAACCGGCATCCATGTACCCGGACCCGGTTGTGATGGCGGTGGTGGCACCGGACAACTCGAGATGTTACTATTACTGTTATTGTTGTTGTTATTATTAGTATTGATGTTGTCATCAACAAGAACTAGAGGAGGGGTGCACACGCAGTATTGGTGAGGCTGACCGCAGGGGATTGGGATTCTTTCTTCTTATTCTGAAGGTGGTGGTTTTGCACCCACTGGAGGATGAGCTTCAAGAGCTGCTTCATCCCCTCTTTCCCGCCCCCGAGCCGCTTAGCGGCAGCCTCGATGGTCGACTTCTTGATCTTGATGTTCCTCAGGTCCTCCGCCGATATCGTCTCCTTGTTGGACTTCAACCACTCAAAGAACACCACCGCTAAATCATCCGCTGCCGTCTCCTCCGCCTTCCCTCCGCCGCCTTCAACATCAACCATCACCCCGCCCTCGCCCTGCACCACGAACTGCTCCTCCTGGATCGGGTCGAGCAGCCCTCTCGTCGGGTCGGGGTCGTCCTCGAAGAGCGGAGATGGGTCCCAGCATATGTCGCTGGTCTCCAGCAGATCTATGCATGACCCAAAATTCTCCATCAAGTCCATGCCGTCATCCGCCGCCTGCTGGTGCGGTGGCGCGTGGTGGTCCATCAAGAAGTCCATGGAGGAGGAGGACGGGTCTTGGTCGGCGTCGGACTTCAGCACCGCCCATGACGCCGCCGGACCAGAGGAGGACGCGGTGGAAGCCGACGAGGAGGCCGCCGCCACCGCCTTCGCCGGCGGCGGCGCGGTTGAGGAGGAAGACGAGGAGGAGGACATGCAAGGGAAGTCCGGCAAAGGAGGGAAGTCGTCGGCGTAGAAGAGTGAAGAAGGGTCATCGAGAAGCTCCTCTCCTCCGCCATCAGCGCCGCCGGCGTGGTGGTGATTAGAGGAGGCTCCGAACCAGATCTCCTCCTCGGCGGCCGCCGCCTTGTCTGCATCATCAAAAACATCGAATCCTTGGAGATCTTCGCCATGCAATCCCGGATTCTTGATCTGCGCCTTAATCTCCATGGAAATCGAAATTGAAAATCTGTACTAGTAGAATCTGAAATGAAACCCTTCGCGGTGGGTTTTTATTCTTTTATGGTATTTTGCAGGGTACATGCAAGTTAGGGAGGAGAGAGAAAATGGGATAAGGGGAGGAGGAGTAAATCTGAACTTTGTACGGAAGAAGGGATGGGATGGGGAGATGAGTGATGAGTTGTTTAGGATTAAGGAAGCAAAAGAGGAGAGAGAAAGGGGAAGCAACATAAGCCATCTGATTAAATACCAAAAACCATGAAAAGAAAGCGACTTGATTGATGCTGATTCTCCTCCACTTGCACCAAACAGCCCAGAATCTAGTATCACCCCCACTTGCTAATTATTTTATTAACAGCCCTTAATCAACCTGGTTCTGGTTTACACAGATTATCATCCAAATATGCACATCATTAATCACTTTAGAGAGAGAAAGTCGCAGAGGAAGGTAGTGATGAAAACTGCTGAGGAGAGAGAAAGTTAGAGAGACTTTGCCCGGAAAACTTAAAAAACTGCTCGCAACTCCCTTATTGTTGAGTTCAGTCTCTGCACTTCTCCTCTCTAGTTTTTCTAGGCTCTTCTAATATGATTTTTTTTTCTTATTTTTTGGAGGGCTTTTTTTTGGGGTAGGGGGAGGGGGATTTCTTTTTTTGTTTTTGGTTGATACTTTGAATTTATTTTAAGCATTGTTTGGAAGGATGTGTAGGTGAAGGAAGAGATATGGCAATCTACCCTTATACATTTATTATTATTATTATTATTATTATTATTATTATTATTATTATAGATGAAGGTAAGAGATATTGCAATCTACCCTTATACATTTATTAATAGATTATTATTATTATTATTATTATTATTATTATTATTATTATTACTAGAAATTTTGGATTAAATAAAGCTGTACTTTATGAGTATTTGACGTTTATATACCAAATTATAAAATTGATTGATCATGCACCGTATTGTACGGATAATTTTTTTCTAAACCACCACTTATTTAAGGGCGTCAATTCAATTGTTTTATAACGTGTCAAGTTAAGAGAAGGAGAATTACTTGTGCTACTCCCTATTAAATCGGTTGTTCTCACATAAACACGTCATAAAACAAGCGAATTATTGCCCCTAAATAAGTCATAGTTTAAAAAGAAAATCACCCCCAAAGTACGGTGCATGATCAGTCAACTTTATAATTTTGTATATAAACTTCCAATACCCCAAGTATAGCTTATTTTAGTCCAAAAACCCTTCTTCTTCTTCTTCTTCTTCTTCTTCTTCTTCTTCTTCTTCTTCTTCTTCTTCTTCTTCTTCTTCTTCTTCTTCTTCTTCTTCTTCTTCTTCTTCTTCTTCTTCTTCTTCTTCTTCTTCTTCTTCTTATTATTATTATTATTATTATTAAACACTTTTACTACGGAAAAACCGTCCTATTTAGTAGAATTATCATCGGATTTCAATGCATTCCATTTCAATTTACCCGTTAGAGTGGGTTAGGCTCGTCGAAATACGCCTTAGTATAATAACCTTTAAAAATATTTATTTTATCAACACAATTTCAAATTATAAATATATTGATTTACTGATACAATGGCATGATAGATTACCTATAAAAAATGTATGACGTATTTCCTTAAGCTTTTATATAGTTAAGTTTCAATTGAAATTTATAGGAGAATATAAGGGGAACACCATTTTATCAAACAATTCTGATCTTTGTTTTTGAACGAAGAATTATGTTTAAATTTATGTATGACCATTTTCGATAAATTATTTTATGATTTTCATTATAAAAAAGGCAATTATTAGTCTATCTATTTGGATCACAAAAAGCTTCTACAATCTATTTATATGGTTAAACTCTAATTTTTAATAATCAATCGATTTGTCTTATTTGTTAGGAAAACATTTTGAAAGTATACTTTCATTACAATGAAGGAATGACAAATAAATTAAAATACTTTTCATTTATATAACTTCCAAAAATTTAAGTACTAAGTAAAATCAATAATATAACATTAAAAAATAAAACCACATTGAATAATTTTTTTTTACCATATAAATAAAAAGGAATCATTTATAAAATCTCAATTTGTGAAACAGTTTCATTATTTTCTTTACCTGCTTTAGATGGTGTTTTCTTTGCCCCAGTATATATACACTTGTTAAAACCTACCTGTCTCTCTCTCTCTCTCTCTCCCTCTCTCTCTCTTTTATATATATATATATATATATTTCGTTTCAAAACACTTGTCATTTTAAGGTTATAAAGAAATACTAAAGAAATATAAATTTTATTTATTAATAGTAATAAAATTATATTAATAATTAACTTATTAATTTATTAAAAGATCACATTATCTCAATAATTTATTATAAATAAAAAAAATTAATAAAAATAAAATAATGAAAAAGTAATTAATAAAGACAAAATTTTAAGATTTATTTATCCTCAATTTTCACATTTATTATCATTTAAGTGTTGTTTTTCCTTCTTGCCATATTAAAATGGAGGGAATATATGTACCATTTAAAAAAATTTTAAAAATATGAAAGTAGAAAGATGAATATAAAAAAATTTGAAAGAAGGTGTGGTGGGTATAATTTGTAATTACGGCTTGAATAAAATAGAAGTGAGTGAAAAAATGGGTAGAGATGAATTTGGTCCATGGGTAGAAAGTATTTGTTTGCTTCCGAGATGATCTGAAGTGTTTGCTGGGGATAAGTTCAAAGTTGAAGGGCAGAGCAGAAGGTTTAATTTATTTACAGAAAGCATTAAAGTAGTAAAGAAAAGGTAAAGATGGATGGAGAGTTGTGATTAGCTAGGTAGGTTGCGTCGCAAAAGACAGGGAGAGAAAGAAACAAATTCAACTGAAGCCAAATTAGGGCATTGGGCAGTAGTAGGGTGGTGATGTAAGGGATGTTACGAGGGGTGGTGCGGATGTGTGGAAACAAATTGCTTCTCTCAAACCCCCTCGTGCCCACCCACACTCTCTCTCCCTCTCGTCAATATTCACCCCGGATACTGCGCCACTGCGCCATGCGTTCTAGTCTGAATGGTGCCTCCAAACGGTGGCTCTCTCTCTCTCATGTCTGTGCCATACGTTATTTTCAACTCTTTCTAGTAGCAGCATATCTTCTCGACTTCTCTTCTCTCTGCATTTCTCATCTCTAATATTATTAATTAACAAATCAGAAAACACTTGCGAGAAAAATAAACCCATTTTTTTTTTATAAAAAAAAAAAAAGTGAATTGAGAATACGGTGGGATCGATTTTTATGAATATAAATGCTCGTCCATGGTCAAATTTCATTTGTTAGCTCTCAATGGTCTCTGCTTTTGAATATGGTTGTTAAATAGGTAAAGTCATATCAAGCTTGTACTTTTTTTATTGAAGGTAAATAGATTTTAAAAATTTTAATTTTAATTTTAATTTAATCGATTTATTAAATGGGTTGATAACTTTAATTTGAATCTGTTTATTTTTTAAAGGAATTGTTTGAAATTCATCCTTTTAATCCATTTATTTTGAACAAGTCAAGTCCCAAAAAAGACAAAACATAAAGTAAAGGAGTCATGTTCATTCGAAGCAAGCATCATAAATAAATAGGGTAAGTTTAACCCATCTTCATTCAAAAATTTACAAAGGATTACTCCTTCCATTTTACAATCTTTTTTATTTTAATTAATTTTTTTTATTTCATAGTAATTGCTATCACTTCAATCTCAATGATATATTAATAATCAATGTATCAATTTTATTCTTATTAAATTCTTTTTTTATCTCTTTTTTCATTAACTTTTAAGATTTCCAATAAAATTTTTAACCAACTTAGTCTTTTCAAACAATTTTGTCATGAATTTTATGGCCATGTTTGGCAATCAGGTATCAACTTTTAACGGTTTATATTAATTGTTTGACTTAACTGTTTGTATTAGGTGTAATGTTTGGTAAAATTAGTTGTTTCTAACAAAGTTGTTTCGTGAAATTTCATTTGTACCCATAGATCAATTTCATTAACAGTTTTATACACTATAATTATTTTTGTTCTATATTCTTATTTCTTCTCAACGTTAATTAAAAATTATGTGATATAAAATTACATTTATAACTTCTACATAATTTTAATTATGTATATATTTTTGAAGTTTATTTTTAATAGTACATTTGACATTTTTGTGACAAAACTATGTATTTATTATGATAGACTAAATTATTTGTTAAAATATAGAAAATATTAAAATTAAAAAAATGTTAACTTAAATATTTATAATCATCCTCTACTATTGTTCCAAAAGTGGAAAAATATAAACTAAAAAATCTTACGCATAAGTGTAATTTCAATGATAATTAGTGTAATTTCACCAAAATGTAAAGGATAATATGGTAACTTCAAGTATTAATTGTAATAAGTTTTTCCAAAGAGCTTTTTGTAAAAGAGGTTTTTGGGTCAATAAATTATTTAGCAAATAGTTCAATTAATTTTTTGACATAATCAAACAACTAAAAACAACTTTTTGAGGGTAAAAACTCTTTACCAAACACTCCCTATGTTACATTAGTAATCCCTTACAACCCAGAAATAAAAAGTATTAAGATACCAACATTATACCTAAAATTTAAAATTTTCATAATTCTCACAAAGAAATAAAAAGATAAATGGGTTGACATGTTGAACTTATTTACTTAAACAGGTTAAAAGTCTCTTCAAGACCTTATACAATCGGTTAAGGTATTTTCTATTTGAAATCACATTATTGATGAAATAACTCATTCATAAGGTATGGAATTTTTACAGAAACTCTCTCCTTCATGTTTACATAAACACATACTTCTAATATATGTCATTTACAATTATATTGAATTTATTCATAAATCAAACCAAAAAGTGAAATTAAAAATTAAAATATTTATAATTTCATTTTATTTAATAATTAAAATTAAACAAAATAAAAAACCATCCAGAGAATAATAAAGTGAGATTTTTGTTTCGATAATTAATTGAAATGAGTCCACATAAGAAAGGATAATATTTACAGGTTTAGCCATATAAAGACAAATAATTAATTGAAATGGCATTACCCACAAGCTAAGAAAGGGAGGGATGCCAATAAATTCCCAATTAAAAAGCAAACAAAAACACAAAAATATATCGCCCTTGATGATAAAAGAGGGGTTGTCAGAATTCGTCATTCGTGGGCAAAACGGCGAATAATTTTTCTTTCCCCTTTTTACCCTTTTCGGACAAAGGGGCCCAAACGACGCCGTTAGTTGAAGCAACGTGTCAAACACAATTCTGACGTCAACCCAATTAAACCATCCCAACCTTCCCCAACCCCTTTTTTGCTGCCCTCCAATCAAATTACCCTCTTTATTCTCCCCACGCCTCTCCTTTTTCCTTTTTTTTTTATAAATTTTTTGTCAATATTAATCCAACTTTTGCCGATATTCAACATCAATAATCGAACATTTAAAATTAGATTTTTAATTATCTAATATTTAAAATTGGATTTTCAATAATCCAATCAATTATTTTTACTTTATCAATGACGTGATAACGTGCACAATATTTAAATTTTTAAAATTAAAATCAAACCTCCTTTTTCTTTTTTTTTAAAATTTTAAAATTCCGTTAAAATTATTTAACTCAGTGACCTACTAAAAATAATAGATTAGGTAAAAGATCGGATTATTAAGGGTTAATTTTAAAAGTTAGTGTAATGGAATCCAATTCTCCAAAAGTTGGATTAATATCATCCAAAACCCCTTTTTTAATCCTTCATAACTTTTCTCATTTATCATTACTTTATTTGTTTCACGATAATTGTTATTTTAATTTTAATTTTTTTATTTTATAATATTTTACTTTATAATATTAGTGACATATTAGTGAATAATTTATAAATTTTTTCCTCTCTTTTTTCATTAGTTTTTCTCATTTTTAATGAAACATTTGGACAACTTGGTTTTAAAACAAATTAGGGTTATACCCCTTGCTAGCAAGTTATTTTTATAATTAGATATTTTCGTAATTTTATAATTAATTTATAATGATGAAAACTACTAATAAGTTGAAAAAAGTGAATTTGTATTTTTCTTTAAATAATTTAAATAAAATATTTATTTTAATTTGTTTATAATTTATCCCGATAACTTTTTTTTTCCTTGTTTATATACTTAACTCTTTGTCTTTTCTCCTTTTTGTAATTTTAAATTTTAAAATCCCAATATATTTAAAAAAATAATCCATAAAGTGAATAAAATATTTTATCTAAATTTATAATATTACTCAAAATCATTCATAAAATTAAAATAAATTAGTTTTAAAAATATATATATACATCTAACATGATAAACATATGATATGCAATTATATAAAAATTTTAACTTAGCCCATGCCTCTTTTTTGTGGTCATATCAAACAATCCTAGGTTAAAATTTTTACTTTGCCAAACACATGTCAGCTTCTCTCTCTTGACACGCCAACTTTCATACAAGCCCCAACCCCAAAACTCGGTTGAGTTCCGATACGTTAAATAGTGTTAAAATTCGTTCTATTCACATTAAAAATAAAAAAATAAAAAAAAAGGTCGTACTATTTTTGGCTTACACCTCTAAAATTCATATTATTGACATCCAAAAATCCTAAAAAAGATTTTTTATCAACTCAAATAACATGTTCATGACTCTTATTTTTGAATCATTTCTTTTATTCTAACATTTCTTATATTAAGAAAATGAGCTTATTAAATTTAAAGCGTGAAATTTGGATCTAACTTTATATGAATATACAATGTTTGTTCATATAAACTATGCAACTCTTTGTTTTTTATGTATCATATAAACTATGCATTAGGAGTAGAAACAGATTTCTTTTCTCACAATAATAATTAGATTATTCTAAATTTTAACCTTTCTTATATTAAGCAAAGGAGCTTACTAAATTTAAAGCAGGAAATTTGGATCTAATTTTATATATATATATATATATATATATACTTCATATTTACCAGTTTCAATAAATAGAGTTTGGAAAAATCAATATGTGTACAATGTTACAACTTATGTACTTGATATAGAGTTTGAAAAAACAGATTAAGTAACATACAAAATAATTTAAACTAATACACGTATCAATAAATTTTAAGAGTAGATAAAACTAAAATTTTGTTTCACTTGTCCTAGAAGCTTTTTGTATAGACATTTCTTCTCCTAGAATTCATCAAAGATGTTTAAAACCATATTTTACTTCTAATTTAAATGAAATCAATTTAAATGAAACATTTTCTCTTTCCTGCTTTTCCTGTGTTTCAATTTCATAATTTTTCTTTTAATTAAGGACTACCGAAGTTAGACTTCTATCTCGGATATACGTATAACATAACTAGTATAACAGTTCAAGGTGAGGGGAGACTGAGCCTATAGGCTCATTGAGGCCCATCAACTTGCACCCACAGAGAAACATGAATTACTCCCGTAGGATTGCATCGGGGGACATGGATCCACAAAGCCATCACATATCAATCGAGGTGCACTCGAATTGTACGTTTAGGACTTGAGTATACTAATTGTTTATTAGACAGAAAAATGTGTTACACGAAAGTTTCAATCACACTAGTGTCAAACTTCTTTTTGTGTAAATTAATAAAGTGAAGACGTAGTAAAAATGTAAAAATTTATATATTTTTCTTAATCATAATTTGCTTATAATGAGCAATTAAATTATTTACTTATGTTTGTAAATGATGATAAATTAAAAAAATAAATGAATAAATAATAGCTAATAATTAATATAAACCATTAACAGTTAATTGTGAATAAATTACGGCATAGAGAGGTAGGGGGAGGAGTGACGTAGGAGGGAGGAGTGGTGAAGAGTTCACATGCAGGGTGGATGGCTTAGGTGGCAAGGAACCAGTAAATGAGAGCCACGTTTGAAATAGTGTGGGGTTTGAACGTTGAACATGCATGGGGGTTTGAAGAGTCTTTTATTAATCTTTTCCCAGTTGAATCTTCTTTTTCTTTTTGTTATATGATATGATGGCTAATTAGGTAAGGCAGTAACAACTTTTCCAGGGTTTTAGTCCGCCGATGATTGGCTCTTCTGGGGGTCCTTCACGTGCTCTCCCTCTCTCTCGTTTATACACTACAATCTGCTTCTCCTCCCCTTTTGGATTCTCTTTTTTACTACAATTATTATTATTTTAAACTCACCCTATTTAAAAACTTGACCTAAATTTGTCCGAAAATTTTAGGATTTTGAATACGATTTTTTCAATTTGAGTCTAAAAAATCAAACCTAAAAACTTGTAAATTAGTATATCAAACTCCGACTCGAAAATCTTTCGACTCGTTAGGTCAAGATAATAAAAATAATAATTTTAACTTTGTGTCTTGTTGATTGAATGTTCTATGTCTATTATATGAGTTTTCTTTCACTTTATCACACTTTTAATAATGATTATTTATTATATCACGCGTTTCATAACTATCGCAATAATTTACAAACAAACACTAATACTATTTCTTTTCTCAACTTATTTCAAATAAAAAAAATTATATACAAAAACTATACACAGTAAAATTTCATAAAATATGTATGGATTTAAATAGTGTTATATAATATTAATCTTTATTACTGTTGATAATAAATTTAACAAAGTGAATATGTGAATTAGTATAATAGAAGAATAGAAATAAACATTAGAATCTTAAATGAGGCATTAATAGAATAAATCATTATTATTCAGTCCATTATTGGCCCACCTTTCATCTGTCTTATTCAAACACGTAAAACGGTCAAGTCGTTTGACTCAATGTAATCCTTACACTAATATCATGATGAAAGTTTTGAATTTTTTTAATATACTTTTTAGAAATGCAAATACTATACCTTTCCGTAAAATTATGGACAATTTTAAGTAAAAAATATGTCGGATTTTTATAATTTACAAAAGAAAATATAAGCTGATAAAAAGGCGATATCAACTCGTTGGGTCGACCTGAAACCCATATAACCCGATATACGACCACCCATACTTTACCCGAACTCGAGTACACTCGACCCATGTTTTACCCATCCGCCCGAGTTGACGTGTCTATATGCATGTATAAAATTTTAGTTATATGTAGGGATGGACAATAAATTAGATCTCATCGGACCGAATAGATAAACTCTTTAAAATAGAATATAAAGTTGGATCAATAAATGACCAAGGTTATTATAAACGACTCGTCCATTTAATCATATATTAATTGATAAGGATAGGTAGACCCATTCAAGATCGGGTCAGTAATGAGTTCATATTTAAACAAGTTAAAGGTATGTTCTTTTGGGTGGTAAATAAGAAAACTCTACACTCAACCACAATCAATCATACTTCGTTAAAAATTCACACTCACCACTCTATAAATTACAAAAATAAATTTTCAACTACACTTACACTTCTTAAAAAAATTCACACTTAACTATACTCACTCACAAACCACACCATTTTAACTACCCAAAACAAGAGACCTTTAAATCCCTTTTAAGACGTACTAACTATATTGTAGGTTCGGATCTATAGATCTAAGTTAATATATATTATATTTTAATTTAATTTTTAAAAACCACCGCTTATTTTTTATCATCCTAAGTTTTAAAACTAAATAAATTGTATCCTTTAAATTGTGTATATTATCAAATCCATAAATTCAGATCTATAATAAAAGTATTGCCGGTGCATCATGGACATTCTTATCTCTGTCAGCAAAGCAGGTAGCGAAGTGATATTCAGTAGCACCTAGCCACAGTCAATGGGCCCAAACCTTTTGTTCCTTTGATAAAGGATATAAAGCCCACTTGTAATTGGGCCAAGGGGATCAGGAAATCGTAAAAACAACAAATCAAAAATTGGTTTAGTCATCTAATAACGTCATTATCCTTTAAATTTCTTGTAAATTTTGTATATATATTGATTTTTTACAAGAAATTGACAATAGTGAAATGAAGATGGAACTTGTAAATGGATTTTTTTATTGAGAACGAAAATGATTTCGAGTCCAAAATACACTGATAACTACTTTAGTTTTCTATATGTGGAATGAAAAAAAAACAAAGATACTTAACATAATATTTTTTTTTATAGTGCAGAAGAGGGGCTTATTACTTTTTAATAGAATGGGACCAAGTGACACCTACATTGTCTGCAAAAAGCGCATCCATAACATCACTAATTGAAAATTCAAAAAAATGGTAACCAAAACTCATATCTAATCCTATATTAGCTAATTTATCAGCCATTTGATTGGCCTCCCTATAACAATGGGTAATTTTCACCGCTCAATCCGGTTTGTTGATAAGCACTTCGCATTGATTAAGAATCGGTGTGAATTTAGGTCCCTAATTGTTGCTTCCCACGGAGCATACCTGTGACCATTACCGAATCCAGTTGTAACCATATTTGTTTCGACCCAAGGTTTCTAGCCAATCTCAAACCTCTCCAAGCAGCCTTAATTTCAGCCATGATAGAAGAGCACCACCCAAAGTTCTCAGCAAAACCACCAATCCATTCTCTTTGATCTCCTCTAATAACTCCACCTCCAGAAGCAATTCCCAGATTTCCTTTTGATGCCCCATCAGCGTTGAGCAGAACCTATCCCACAGGTGGAGATTCCCACCTCACAAGCTCTTCTGATCGATGCTGTGGAATTTCAATAGGTATCATATTTTCATTAGATAGGGCGTTTATTACCTCATCAAATTTTTGTAGTAGGACATCCCCTTTGGCTCTCGGGATGAATTCTTCAGTTTCAAAGCAGTGGGCATTCCTCCATTTCCAAAGGTACTAGATAGTGAGTAGGAATTTTGTTTCTCAGTTAGGGTCCTCCCTCGATTTGTTGAGATTGGTAGTGATCCAAGCCTTAACGGGTAGATTATTTCCGCTCAAATTCCACCCTTTAGCAGCTAAAAAATTCCAGATGGTCAAGGCATTAGGGCAACCTCGGATAATATGTTCCATATCCTCCATTTGATCCCCACAAATTTTGCAACTCGGGTAATTTGTCAAGCCTCTTTTTGGCGATTCACGTTGGTCATGAGTTGATCGTGAATTAGTAGTCACAGGAAAACGCCCTATCTAATATAGATTAACAACTTACAATATTCGGTATTTATTTAAGACAAATAAGGTAAGAAAAATATAACATCGTTAATGTAATTGAGTTTGAATATCTACCATGTGTGTCAACTATAAATGAAACTTTACTTATGTCGTTTGGTGTTACTAAGATGACATAAACTCATACCTTATTAACTTATTTAATATGGTAGACTCATGTGACTTTTTAAAATTCTTTTTAATTTTAGTTTATAAGATCCATGTCTAATACATACATAGTAATATTATACATATACATAACATGTGACATGACACCTTTCAAAAATTAAGTGCACGATAGTTGATATTTCAATTTTTAGTTGCACAAGAATTTATCACCCTTTTTCTATCATATGTATAACTACAAAGTTAATGGTAAACGTCTTACAGTAAGTTATCTTTTAAGTTTTAAATTAAATATATATTTATATGTTATGTCATCTAAATTATGAATTTTATTTTTTTGTTAGAAGGAAAAATAACAAATAAATTGTTAAAGATGCCTCGTTTTCAAGTCAACACTATTACACTGCCAACTCGCAGATTTTAAACCATATATGCTTGGGGCACATGAGAACTGTACACATCGGGCCCAAAAATGGTTCAACTTAAACAGTTAAGCCCAAACATGTACAACCCGTTCTTAAGAGCGTGGCTTTGAATAAATATTAAAGTTTTAAATTTTTAAAAATCAATAATTTATAGCACATTGACTGAAAGACAAGTTGGAGTTGTTGATGTCGCGAGTTTGAATTATGGCAACTACAAATTTTATATTTTAATATATTTTATCTCAAGTTCTAAGAAAATAATTTTTTCATATATATTGTACCTTCATATTCTTTAATGTTTAATTTATAAAATCTTCTCAATCTTAAATATATTCTATCAGCCAAAATTTAATTTATACATTAAAATCATTCTCGTATTTAATCAAATATATTTTAATGCTCACTAAAACAATTATAATATTTACTAGAAAAATAATTCTATCCACTAATTTTTTGTTTAGTGTTCAATAAGAACACACTATTACGTAAATCACATTTGACGACGAGTCTTTAACGACGGTTAAAAGGACAAACCATCGTTTGAAATTTCTACTCGAATCTTAGACTACGGTTCTTATACCGAACCGTCGTCATAGACTTATCTATGAGGACGGTTCATTTACTAAATCGTAGTCTAAGTACTTTAGACAACGGTTGTTGGTAGTGAACCGTCGTCTAAAGTATCGCACCAAAACCCTCGATCGAAGCCGAGCCTCCGATAGTCTCTCGTTTTTCGGTTCCACACTCTTTTGCTTCAAATCTCTTCTCTCCGCGGTTGCTTGGTGGTTTTCGGTTCTACTCTGCGGTTTCGAGTTGTGGTTGCACTCTCCCCCACTCATTCTCTACATTTCCAGGTTATCACTGCAGACACTCTCTCGCCGACTTCTCTTTCCGACCTCACTCTCTCCGCGTGGATGCATCTCTCTCGCCAGCCTCACTCTCTCTGCGTGGCTACACCTCTCTCGCTGACCTCTACTTTCAATTGTTAGAGTGTTATGCCACGTGTCTAAAAGAGACATGTAAGGCCTCTACTTTTAATAAAATGAAAATAAACTTTATCATTTATTCAATCAATCACTAACATTTGTTGAAGTTATACTTTTCACATTGAATTTATAATATAACTAAAATAGTTGAAGACTTAGTCCAACTAAAAATGAAACTAGATGAGCGTCCCGATGATCCAATTGTCCCCATGCATTCACACTTTACCTGAAAATAATAAAACATTTAAAGAATGAGAAAGAAAACTCTCAACACAATACGCTCAATTATGGAAATAATAATTTTGTAAAATTCATTTTGTTTATAAATAAGATAAGAAAAATACTTATATTTCGGATGACCCAATAATAAACGATGATTCCCTTTGAAAGGGACGATGAACAACGAGTCGATGAGCGTGCGTACCAAGTGATAACTCAAACAATGAACAATAAACAATGAGCAATGTAGGCATCCTTTGTCACAAAACACTTGAAAATTATTGTACTCACACACACATACTCTTTGACTAAAAACGATAATTTCGATGAATTAATTGACATGCATTGTACCTTGCTATTTGCACTTGGAAAGTAATCTTTAGATAGTTTCAATGAAATCTAGGAACGAAAAATTTCACTCAAGATGAAAGTAGAGAGAAAACTAAATATGAGTGTGCGAGTGTTTTGCCTAACATTTTGGGGGTATTTATAGATGAGTAACAATGGAATATCTTAAGGTTATGATGCCTCAAAGGTTTTAATAAGTGCCCTAATTATTTATAGAAAATATGATACAAATTAATCCCTATCCTTAATATCTAGTCTCTTTGCTTATCCATATGTAAGTAGACACTACTTTAGAAATAATCTATTAAACATGTGCTTAAATTACAAATATCATGTATTAAATTTTAATAACTAGTCATGCTTTAATGCTAGATTTAAATAAAATAATAATAATAATAATAATAATAATAATAATAATAATAATTTTAAAAAAATTAAAAATTAGGTTGTTACAGACAATGTCTCCTCAATAAAGAACACGTCTGTCAATGGTGCTCACCCTCAAAGATCGAAAGCGCCCAATTTTTCAAGTGGCTGTTCGAGAGAGAGAGAGAGGGAGAGGGAGAGAGAGAGAGAGAGAGAGAGAGAGGGAGGGAGGGAGAGATCTTTCAAGCGCCATGAGAGAGAGAAAGAGGGGGAGGTTTCAAGCTCCATGGGAGACTAAAGAGAGAGAGAGAGAGAGTGAGAGAGAGAGAGAGAGTGAGGGAGGTTTTCAAGTTCCATGGGAGACCGAAGAGAGAGAAGGGGGCATTCGTTGGGAGATCGGAGAGAAGGAGGTGGGGAGGGAGAGATTAAGCGACGTTCGACATGAGAGAGAGGCCGAGAGAGAGACACGGTTAGGGTTAAATGGGTTTCCAAAAATGAAAATACTTTAACCCTAAAAATATGTTTGGCTTTTGACGATGGTTCAATGGAAGAACCGTTATCAAATGTGACCTATGATGACGGTTCTTTCAAAGAACCGTCGTCAAAAGGGTATAGCTCAACCTATGATGACAATTCTCTTGTTATATAATGCCGCTTATTTACAAAAATACCACCGGTCCATTTTTCATAACGATTTGTCCTTTTAACCGTTGTAAATTGACTGTAATAAAAAGTTATATCTCGTAATAGTGTAATAAGCTTCTAACTAATAGAACACACACATTGAAATAATTACACAAATAAAAAAATAACCCTTACTTGTAAGCGCCTTACATGAACTACGGTGTAGATAACTCGTATACCTAAGGGTATATATCATATAATTTTTGTCAACTTGTGGGTTTCCTTCTTCATTATCCTAGCAATCTTGAAGATACGAATCGAGCGAATGGTCTAACAGTAAGATACATACATAAAACGCAAAGCTTTCCTTTGTGTTGAAATCGAGGATCTTCAGATATAACAACAAATATCCAATGAATATCCCAATAAGTCTACAAATTCTTATATCCACTCGAAAGCATATACTCTCATGTGATGCGTTATTATTTTAGGCTCACAAAACCTCTTATTTTCCCGTTCAGTCAGTACCATCTGTTGACATATGTGTTGGGAGTAGATATTTCAAGTTGTATGATTAACGTTCTATCCCAAGTCGAGTATACATCGACTACGTCTTCATAGTAATAATTTTTTATTTGTAAAACGTATTATACATGTAATTTTATAATGAAATATTAATGAAAAAATTAAATTTACATAATTATGAGTAATAATATGTTTCTACTATGTAATCATATAATTTCTTTTCAATTTAATAAATGAGAATCAACTTTTAAATTGAGTGACATTTATTATTTTGGAAATAGAAATTATATTATACTCCCAAATTCGAACCAAGAGGTGTATCATATTATTTTTTTGTTGAAAAAAGTGTATCTTATTGGTGCTCATACAAAACTTATATTCTTATCAAAGTGTACTGACATATTTATTTAATTATATTATTAAAATTATAATTAATATTTTTATCTAATTAAATTAAATTATATTATATTAGTAAAATTTTAAATCTATTTTGTTATATATTTAGAGTGGTCGATTGTTTTTCTCATGTATAATTTGCCGCCACCCATTGGCCATTTGTGCCTTTGTGGTAAGTAGTGGTCATCATAATAAAAATCCCTCTGAATTTCAGTCACGATCGTCAGATCTTTCAAGCGATTTTTCTCTCTATCTTCCTCTCAGGTATCTGACCTGCTGATATTCGCGTAAGTTTAAAGTAACGCGGTTATATTTCACGTTCAAAGATTTTCTTAATTATTTGGAATTCTTGCTCTTTAATCAAGTTTGTTGGTGTTGAATTAATGCATGCGATCTTGAATGAGATTCGCCAGCTATAATGATTCAATCCCTCTTTCCCAGAAGAAGAAAGTTTGTCAATTTTCTTTACAAGTTTTGGAAAAAATTTCCGATTTATTTTAGATATTTTCCCTTCTTGATAATGTGATTAATAATAATATGACAGTATCGTGATTACTGATTTACAATCTCTGGCCAATTGTTACCCTTTGTGGGTGCATGAGAGGTTGCCCACCACCTGTTCGATAATATGCCAATGACCCAATGCGAGATTAACTGGAACTTACATTACATATGATGGCATTTGTGAGTAGCTGTTGTGAAGTCTAATGTTTCTTTGTACAGAAATTTAGATGGTAGCATATTATTGCATTGATCTCTCCTTTGCTTGCCTAACAATAGATCAGAACCAGAAATGTTTGGTCCTGTGTACTATCAATATGTTTGGCTCATTTCGACCAGAATACACTATAGTAAAGGAGGGAAAGGAAGATTCCAAGCCTAGCAAAAAGAAAGAACCAGATTTTCTATCCTATTGAGGGGCTAATTTGTAGCTAATTATTTATAAGGTGTTGCCATTGGAGGATAAATATAGGAGTGATGAAGCAGAGAAGCTCGTGTTATTGCTTCGTGGGTATAGGGTATGCATGGTTGTAGATGGTCCTCCACCAGAGCTGCTATTGTTGCTCTCTTGTTGGTCTTTTGCTGTTGATGATCCTTTAAGTAGAGTGTCAACCTTCACACATTCTGCCTCTCTCTCCTGCCTTATCTCCTTCAGCATCGCTGCCACGTCCTTCATGGTGGGGCGGTCATCAGGTGAAGGAGTTACGCAAAGCAAAGCGACCCCCAAAGTCTGCATCATCTCCTCTACTTCTGATTCTGGTCGGCCTTGTAGCTTTGGGTCCAATACTTCAACTCCTCCCTCCGTTGTCTCACCCAGTCCACAATGTGTAGGCCATCGGGTATGGTTGGGTCGATTGGTTGTTTCCCTGTTAGTACTTCTAACACAACAACTCCATAGCTATAAACATCACTCTTTTCTGTAATCTTCATCATGTATCCATACTCTGTAGACAACAAAGATAATGTCAGTTTCTCGGCTTGAAACTGTAAACACATAAGTCTAGTTATGCAACAAACGTTTTTCCAAGAAGAAATATCCTTACCAGGTGCTATGTAGCCATAAGAACCAGCAACGGTGCTGGATGATCTGGCGAAATCTCCATCATCTATGAGCTTGGCAAGGCCAAAGTCCGCAATGTATGGCCCAAAGTCAAGGCCAATAAGAATGTTGTTAGCCTTGATATCCCTATGAACTATAGGAGGGACACAATCATGATGCAAATAAGCTAATCCTTGAGCTGCCCCTAGGACAATCTTGTATCTTAGATCCCAGTCCAAACAACTTCCATTCCTTTCATGTAAAACGCTGCCTAGGCTTCCATTAGGCATGTAGTCATACATAAGCAACTTTGTATTCTTGTTCCAACAACACCCTAGGAACCTAACTATGTTCTTGTGGCGGATGGAGCCAAGGGTCTTTACCTCAGCTGAGAAGGAATCACGTCCGTTATTCTTGAATGTATCTTTTTGATAATCATGTCTGGCTCCTGTTGTTGTTGGCCATAGCTTCTTCACTGCAATCACTTCCCCGTTATCCATTTCGGCACGGTAAACTATTCCTGAACATCCTTTTCCTATGATATTGCACTCCACTAGGCATTTCAGAACTTCATCAACTGAAAAGTTTAGCTTCTGGAAAGGGGTGAATTGCCAGGGCCAGGCATCCATCCCTATCTCGGAGTCATTGTCATCTTTAACCATTTTCCTTGCTCGAGCAACTGCAATGACACCTAGAATGACCAGTATAACGGTCACAGCTACGAGCAGCCCAATGGCTAATTTGAACCTCTTTGTTCGCCTTCCATTTGCCATCTCTTGTCCTGTGCCATTACTTACAAAGCATGAATCATGATTTTTCGAACACAGCCCTTGGTTCCCTTCTAATTCTCTAGATGAAAGTTGTCTGAATAGCTTGTTATCAGGTAGAAAACCTGTGAAATTGTTGTAAGATACATTGAGAGATACCAGATTATCCAACCCAGAGAGCTGCATGAGATTGCCTTCAAGCCCGTTGTGCGAAAGATCAAGTATGGATAGCTTCTTGAGGGCGGAAATCTTAGGTGGAATCACTCCAGTAAGCATGTTACAGCTCAAATTGAGAGCAATATCGAGGCCTTCAATTTGGAAGAGTTCCTCAGGGATGCCTCCTGAAAATTCATTGCTGCTGAGGTCTATTAATTGTAGATTCAAACAGCTTCCCAGCGATGATGGGATAGACCCTGAGAAAGAGTTCCTTCTGAGTATGAGAGAATTGAGGGAAGCTAGTTGTCCTAAACTCGCTGGAAGTGGACCTATAAACTGGTTATTTGACAAATCTAGGGCCTGAAGTCTACTCAGAGATGACAGTGAACTGGGAAGGGAACCCCTAATGTATTGTTGCTTAAGTTTAGCATCTGCAAATCTGTACACTTGCTTATCTCCTCTGGGACTGACCCAGAAAGACGATTATTAGATAAATCAAGGAAGCTAAGACTGCTGAGAAAACCAATTTCTTTTGGAAGTCCCCCTGTAATCCTATTGTTAAAAAGACGCAGCCGGATAAGGGACTTGCAATACCCAATCTCTGGAGGGATTGAACCTGAAATGTGATTAGAAATCAGGAGAAGTTTTGTGAGGTTTTGGAGCTGGAATAGGCCAGAGGGCAAGCTTCCGGTGAGTGAGTTATGTGACAAGTCCAAGGCTTGGAGACTGGTGCAATTTTCCAATGCAGGAGGGATGCTCCCCTCAAGCCTGTTCTGCCAGGCAAAGAGGATTTGCAGCCCTTTTAATCTTCCTAGCTCAGCTGGGACTGAGCCTGTTATTTGATTATTATCAACCTGCAATTGCACTAGGTTTGTGGCATTGGCAATAACAGATGGAATTGAGCCAGAGATGTTATTACTGCTCAGCATTAGCTCTAGAAGGTTTGATAGATTCCCAAATGACAAAGGTATAGTCCCAGACAGGAGTTCAATGAAAGGTCAATTACTACCAAGCTTGAGCAATTCCCTATCTCTTCAGGGATAGCACCAGACAAAAGGTTCTGCCATAGAAGCAACTTCTCTAGCTTTTGAAGCTTACCTAGTTCTTTTGGGATTGCCCCAGATAAACTATTCTGATAGAGATACAAGTTCACAAGCTCAGAACAGTTACCTAGTTCTGGTGGGATCTCCCTGAGAGCATTGTAGTATAAACTGACAGGGTCTGTAGCTTGATTAGCTTTCCGAGCGAGCTTGGAATCGGTCCTGAAATCTTTGTGTCAGCCAGTCCAAGCACAGTCATGTTCTGGCATTCACCAAGCTCTTCTGGTATAGCCCCAGAAATGTCCTTGTTTCCTCCTGCCCTCAAAGACTGCAGATTTGTGAGTTTCCCAAGCTCAGCCGGAAGTTCACCATTGAGGTTGTTATCAAAGAGGAGGATATTCTGTAGGCTAAGGCAATCACCAAGTTCAGCTGGGATTTTCCCAGTGAGCTGATTGGAGTTAAAAATCAAGTCTTGCAAGTTTATTAGCTTCCCGATCGTATTAGGAATGCTGCTTACAAGATTGTTTGAACTGAGATCAAGTAAGGTGAGTTAGGTACAATCTCCAATACTTTCTGGGATGGAACCAGTGAGATTGGAGCCGGAAATGGTGATTTTCTGGAGGCGGGAAAGCGAAGAGATGTTTGAAGGAAAAGGGAGCGCTAACTGGATTGATTGGATATTTATCTCAGTGACAAAGTTATCCACCGAGCAACCGATGAATGACCATTTACAGGGGTTTTGGTCCCCGGGGTTCCAGTTTGAGAAAGAAGGAGGCGGAGGCTTTGAAGAGCTGTGAAGCCATGAATGTAGGACGAGGACCTCATTGTTAGCACTAACAAAGGCAGAGGAGAAGAATGGAGATAGAAAAAGACCGAGGAAAAGGATAAGATGATGATTGTTGTGGCGGCGGATGTAGTGGTGGATGTGGTGGGGCTTCAAGGGTTGCCTTGGCATCGGCGCTGGCATTGGCATTGGCTTCAAATCCCAAACTTCTCTTCTGGTTTTTGCATTGGGTCTCTCTCTCTCTCTCTCTCTCTCTCTCTCTAAGAGTGTTTAGTCATTAACCCAGCATTACTATGCTTTCAAAACAAGCAAGAGGAGGTGATAAAACAAAAGGGTTTATGGGGTTGAGGGAGGACTAAAAGATTAAGGATTTGTTTTAGTTTAGCCACCAGCTTTCACCTCGGGGTTCTGTGTTTTATGTCTGTGTTAATATCCTTTTTGATTGGAAAATTTTATAGTCCATTTGGGTAGTGGGTTTGAATTGAATAGCTTGAGTAGCCATGCACCCCCATGTGTTTATGCATTGTTTTCCTCAAAATAAGGTCTGTAGTAATGGGCTGTGGTTTAGCTTAGGTTATCGAGCCTTCAACCTATGATGGTCATTAAGCATAATTATTGGTACTGATTCTTTTCTTAATAGCACTATTGCAACCACCTTGTAGCAAACCTCCAAAAGAAAGTATTAACATATACATCTCAGCCTTATTTTTCTTCACTATGTTTGAAAGTGATTCACCCTCTTATAGTGCACCTATTTCATCTACTCATTTCAAGTATCCAAAGTGCATAAACAACTCCAAAATCTACCCCTCCTTTTTTTCTTTTGGGATGGGGGGCGGGGGAGGGAGGACCTGGGAATAGATTAATAAATAAGTAATTTTTCAAATGGGCACCAAATGGTTTTTAAAACTGTTCCTGCTGAGTATCACTCCTAAACTTGAAAGTCTAACTTAATTTTGTGATTTTCAATTGGTTATGGATTTATCCAAAAGCTCATTCTCAAAGTTGTAATTTCCAAAATATGAATAGCCCATACAAAAAATTATTTAATCAAAGTATTGAGTATCCAACTCGTTCTTGGCCGATATAAGTTGGGTTAGAAAACTGAAGTATCCAACCTAAAAAACCACATTGCTTTACCCCACATTTGAATAGCCATACCGAGGCGAAGTACACAAGAAAACTATGTTATACATTTGTTAGTTTGTTCACTTGGAGTTTGTGTTGTCAATATGGAAAACAATTTCCAAAATGAACGTTACCCTGTTTTTGGACCAAAATTTAGAGCTCTTCTGCCAATGATATGCACAGTCCCACCAAAGAACTGAGGTGAAGGCCTTCTAGTCCATGAAATCATAAAACTTGGTTAAATTTGGATTTGCTTCCCTTCTAAATTTCACATGAGAGTGACTCAAAGGGGAAAAAGAGAGGAATATGTTTCAGTTTTGCAAATTTAAAGATGATTTGAAATGTTACAGCTCATTGTCATCTCTTTAACTCACATTTTGAGGTATATTAACCATTATTTGGCCCTTGATTTCAGCATTGTTCTTCCACTGATATCTATAAACCCAAAGCAGAGAAAAAGTATCCATGCGTGATGCATTCCAAAATCTCAACTACTCCACCAGCTGTTTTGGCTCTTTTCCTTTACTGTTTCTTTATTTTTCTCATCTCTGTCACAACAAGAAACATAGAAGTTGGATGATCAAATACTCCCTCTCTTCCAAATATTCGGCCATTTTTATGAAACAGCAAGAGTTACAGACATATAAATAGATACATCTTGTTAACAATCTCTTATTTTTGGTTTTTAGAAGAGTAATTCCGAAAGCAATAAAATAGACAACTTTTTGAAAAGGAAGGGCAGCAATTAATCTTATTTTTGAATAAGCAACTCTAATATCTATAAAAACACCCCTTTGTTTAACAATATCTAGGGACAATTTGCCTTTATTATGTCTAACCTTAGGTGGTCATGCACTTTTACTTTTCTAGCTTCAGTTCACTATAGTTGCACCTACCTTTGTCCCTTTTTAAGAAGTTTACAACAAATGTAACTCCAAGTTAAAAAAATTAGGAAAGGATTTGATCTCCATAGGGTTAATTTGTCTCTCCTTCCCACCGGAGAATAGGGATAGTTTTGTAAATTCCAATATTAAAATCCGCAAATTTCATTTCAAGTACTTTGTGTGCAATTCAATATGTTCAAACTGGTGAAGTATCATTTTTTCCTCTGTATTTAATCTCTTTCTGAACTATGTTAATTATTTTAATCACATCCAATACTCTTAATAGGTCATATCTGAGGCACGTGTTCGGCTGTATGATTGTCACACTGAACGATGGCTTCAAAAGGTACCTTGCTTGCTTTTGTCAAAGTCAACACTAAGTAGTACTTGCTATGCACTAATTATATAGATAAGCACCATTCATGTTTCTTACTTATACGATGAGGTGTTCCCCTTGATTATTTCTCAGAAACAACCTTTTTGCTTGTTAGGATAAGAGTATTTGCATTTTGATTTACCTATAGTATATTTTAACAGACGTCACATTTTTATTTTTATTTTTGTATTATTTTGGTGTTATTGTATCCCTATTAAAACGCTTGGTAAAACTAGAATGGAAGACATGGTTTGAAGTCGACGTTAAAAATATGTTTTTGTGAATGATACTAATAACATTATGATTTCATGAGATGAGTTTCGGATAATATTGTGTTTACGAAACTACCTTAATCTTCTAAGTTTTCGTCTTGTTTTTCACTCAATAATTTTATGATAGAAATTACAATAGTATTGCTTTGATTCAAATAGTACGAAGTATCTAACAGGATGGAGGATAACTTTATGGCAGAAATTAGAATAGTATTGCTTTGATTCAAATAGTATGAAGTATATAACAGGATGGAGGAGGTGAACACTACCACTTTAAGACTGACTCCAAATTAGTATTGGTTTGGTTTGATTTGATTCTGGCATGTGGCTTATTGCAATATGGAGAACATGGGATTTCATAGGGGTAAAAGGGATGATGAGATGTTTTATTTGTGAAAAGGATTATATTTCTTTTTAAGGCTTCCCAAGTAAGAGTGGAATCTCAAACTATGTGAGCTGGCCAAATCAATCACTAGGCCAAAGGTCCTTGAGTGCATTGGGATCAAGTTTGCTTATTCCTTAACTTTATTGGATTCGACTTTAGGAGTCCATACATAGCACTGGGTGACCAATGATGTAGGTTAGATCAAGATTGGTTCTATTTTTAAGTACCGGTAAGGAGAGACTCCTGGAGTATCATGATGGGTCAATGACTTGTGGGATTAGACCTAAGGGAGACGATAGAAAATAAGTCTGCCTAAAGCCAAGGCCCTGGTTCTCCAACCCACCGTCTCTTTGCAACTAGTATGTAGTAGCCGCTAAGGTTTAAATCTTGGTCAGCTAAACTAAGTTGGTTTTACTTATTCACACCGGTTATTACCAATTGGAGGTTGAGGGGTTAACTTTTGCCGGTCATGAGAGGAGGCCAGCTTTGTACTTGTTCCTTCCAACTCGAAACCCTCCCCCCCAAAAAAAATGGCAATAATGTTAGGTTGAATTGGAGATTTGGAAGGACATCTAGTTTGCAGTTTTTGGGATAAAATCATGTGATGCAATGACATCACATTGTGTGAATATTGAGTGATATAGACACAGTTATATGGTTGATATCTAATGATAATAATTTCTCCATGTTCGTTGGCTTGAGCAACACTTCTGGGAGTTGTTTTTGTATTTGTTCTTGTTACAGGGTACAGACACTAACTCCACAAGATGGGGGCAATAAACTGCTGAGCTGAGCTAATTTATTTATGGAGTAATAATATAATAAAAGTTGAAGAACCCAGAATTCAAGGTGTATTGGCCTCGGGAAGTTCTAGGCTAGGGAATCTCACCACGTTTTCTTGTTTTGTGAAATGCCTACCCTTTATTACTCCTTGCTCCCTTCATGCTATGGCAATTATGTCCACCCTCAAATTTTGGTTGTGGATTATGAGGAGGATCATGCAAATGATAGTCAGATCTTTGCCCTCTTTTAACTCTCTATTTCTTTTCTCCCCCCAACTTTTTTCGTCTTATTTTGTCTTGAACAATGCTCTTTTTATGTTTAATACCCATGGTTTGGGGGTGGAAATGTTTAATAAACATTTTTTGGTTTAGAGCTAGTTGTTTGGGTATGCCTACTGAGGCTTATGATTAGTTGTAGAGTTGTCACAAAAGAAGCTTATGAGATTTCTGTTTTTAATGTGGGTGTAAATATGAAATTATCACTGTTTCTAACTTTTTAATATTTTAAAGGATTTGACTCAATAATTGGTAAAAGTTTATAGGTGTTTAAAAGTATTTAGAATTACTTACAACTAACTTTACAAAGTCTTACATCTCCTTACTACTAAATGAAACATGATCTAAATGTAACTTACGAGTGTTTGTATACTTAATAAATATGGCTGACTTTTTCCCTTGAATTTATATGAGCTTTTTGTGAAATCCATGTTTACTATTTCAAAAATGTAGTACACAAGTAGTAATGAACTCACAAGGGTATCAAAGAACAAGTATTGCAACATATTTGTGATTTGGTAGAATTTATAATCAATATTTGGTGTTTAGAATTGGAATTGCAAGATAGTAGATTAGGTATTGCCATAAGAATCAAACTAGCAACTGAAGAGAGTCTAACTATCTTCCCACACTATCCCCCGGGTTCGAGCATGGGAGGGGAGTAATTTTCTCCCGGTTTGGTTAGATATAAATTGCTTGTATTAGGCTTGTTTTTTAGGCTTCTGTCTAAGTTTTGGTATCTCTCCTCTTACCTGTAAAGACTCACCTGAGATACCCCTAAGTAGACCTGGCAAAACCGACCCGACCCAAGCCCGCCGGAAAAGTTTTGGGTTTTGGACAAGATTTTCTCGACCGAACCCGAAAATCCAGCAAATTAGCGGGTCAAACCTGACCCGAACCTATTTGACCCTTTGGGTCAAGGCAATAAAAACAACCATTTTAGTTTTTTGCCTTGTTGATTGAATGTTTCATGCACATTATATGATTTTTCCTTCAATTTATCACTCTTTTAATAATAGTTATTTATCATATCAGATTATTTAGAGAGACGTTACATATTTATTACAATCATTTACGTACGAAGACTAATACTTGTTTCATTTCTCAACTTCTTCCTCATAAACAAAAGCCATTATATACAAAAATTATGCATAGTTAATTTCAATAAAAACATATATGGATTCAAATGGTGTAATATATTAAAATACTACAATTGTACAAGTTATACTCGTTGTATTTTTGGTGAACTGAATATATCTAGTCACATCTCCTAAATAGTATACTTTTATTTTGTAGAAATATTACTATAATGATGTAAAATTTTGATGTTATAATTAAAAATAATAATTTTAGTTTATTATAAATCTCTAATTCTTATTTATTTTAATAAGCAATGAGCCGAACTAAAACAAAGTCCAATTTTTGCTAATGAATAAAATGAATCGATTAAGCCTACCCAAGTCAAAACTTGCTCGATGTGTTTTAAAATGCATTAAATATGCATATAAACCTCCTTAGTATAATATAAACGGTGAAATAAACATCATAACCTTAAATTAATCATTACAAAATAAGTCATTATTATTCAACCCATTATTGACCCAATCTTTCGTTGGCCTTATTTAAACGTGTCAAACGGCCAACCCGCTCGCCTCAATGGGACCTTACACAAATATCATAATGAAATTTTTGAATATTTTTGAATATTCTTTTTAGAAAATACAAATACTATACTTTTTCGTAGAGTTATTGGCAATTTTAAGCAAAAATTATGCTTAATTTTTATAATTAAAAAAGAAAAATAATTGATAAAAAAGGCGGTCTTAACCCGTTGGGTCGACCCGAAACCCGTATAACCCGATATATGACCGCCCGTATTTTACCCGAACCCGAAATATACCCGACTTGTATTTTACCTAAACTCGAATACACCCGACTCGTATTTAACCCACCCGTCTCGAATTGATAGGTCTACTCCTGAGATAAACTCTAATAGACTAAGCCAACTTAGAAAAAATGAATAAATCAAACTAGCTACTATGATTGTATATGTTCCTGCTATTCAATTCCATTTTTTAACAACGATGATTTGATTAATTACGATTTTTGCAACTGAGGAACTCATTAATTTCGAAATCACAGAAATTACTATTAAGGTTTTCCTTTAGATTAGCATGGAAACTAATATTGATTGTCATGGTCTTGTGGGTACAAGAGGCTTTCTGTCGAATTTTCGGAGTAAAATGTCACTATATTATCTCGGAATGTCAAAAATATCATTGATTAGTTTTACTTCCAACGATTGTCATTACACTTATCATTTAGTATAAAAATGACACTATAACACCTCTTAACTCGGTTACAGCAGTCGAAAATGCCACTCGGATAATGACATTTTTAACTTTAAATAACAAATGTAATGACAATCGCTGAATGTAAAATTAACCAAGTAACATTTTTTACTTTTTGAAGCAATCTAGTGACATTTTTATCCAAGCAACACCCTCCTATAATACGACAATTTATTAAGAAAACATAACTTACAAGTCTACAATGCTTATAAAAAGAGTCAACAAGGTCTTGATATAATAGTTAATACTAAAATCTACCGTACATTAAGTCTTAGATTTAATTTGTCATCCCATACTATATTACACTATTATAGTTAAGGTTGTGTATTATTTGATCCAAAACCGGATCTGGATCGAAAATCGACTTGGACCTCACTGGACCAGACTAGACCAATCATATTCGATCTGCTCCACATTCCAAAAATTTTCTTATTCGGTATTCGATCCAGTCCAACCGGTCTCCGGTCTGGATTGAGGATTGAATAAGTTACTAAAAAATACAAGTTATATATATATATATATATATATATATATATATATATAATTAGGCCAATTTGAAAGTGAATTCTCTCTTCAAATTTTAACATTTTTGAGTTGACTTATATCTAATTATGCGATAATTTCTATCCGGTCTACTTACATGCTAGTCCAGGTTCAGTTTGGGTTTTTTCAGTCCGGTCTAGGTCCATACCGAAAGTTATTCGGTCTGATACTCAGCCTATCAATTTTCTTATTTGATTTTCAGTCTAATGCAATCCAGTCCGATCCAATCCGAATTTGGACTTGAACACCGCTTATAGTACTATGCGGGGCTTGTATGCGTAAAAAAAGGAGGGTTAAACAGTTTGGCGGCATTAGAAAGGAAAAGGTCGAGGAATAATAAAATGCAATTGAAGCCCAATGAAAACATGGAGGCCCAGCCCATTCCCAAAAAACCAAAAGGCTTTTGAAATTGCAATTCTATTTTATTATTTTTTTAATTGCTGCAAATTGTGAGGCAGGAAATGAAAAACTAAACAATAACATTGTGGTTGGAAAAAAAAATGAATAATTGAATAACGAGGAGCAAAAATGGCTGCTTCTTGTTCAACTTCATTTTCTAGTGTTTTTCTGCCATTTTTACATCATTCGCGAACCCGCTTGAATGCCAAACCCGCAAATATTTCTTTTACCCACTCCCAATCTCTTTCCTTCAAGTCTAATTTGGGCCGAAGCACTAAATTTCTGATACCAAAAATTCAAATTAAGGGGTTAAGAAAGCTGAGTTCTCGTGCGGCGGGAGCACCCATCGTCTATGCGGTTCAATCCAACTTCTTCCGAGGTCAATTTTGTTTTTTTTCTTTTAATTATCTGGGTACTTTGTTTTTTTGTTCTCTTTTGATGGAAATCAGTTTTCTATATTAATTGTTCTTTTGGTCGGTTTGATTTTGGTTCGTTTTCATCTTTCTTTTTATAGTGGTCTGTTTACATTGAGGTCTTCTGCGGGCTAGAAGATTTGCTATCTTATTTGGGGTTTGGTAGTTTTTGTTGTAACTTTGTTGGTATGGGAGTATGATAGTTGAAACTTACAAAAACAAGTAACTTTGAGTCATGCTTGAGGTAATTTGTGGAGGTCACATGTAATGTAAGTGTCGTTTCTTGTATGTTTGATTTGCTAAGTGATAGAGATTGCTTCCTTTGATGCCTAGATTTGAGTAGTTTTAAGTAGAAGTTGTTGCTGGTCTATGACAAAAGAAGCTGAAGATACAGCTCAGAAAGGCTTTTGCTTTGGACTGTAGTATTCCTAAAGCTAAACATTGTTCAACTGTGATTGCGAATTTGCATAGAATGGTAGTCATGATGCTTTACTTTATGAAGTCCTGAAGGTTTGAACTTTTATTTCTTGGACTCGGGGCAGGATCAAAAGCCGGTGTGTTTTAGAGTGTTGATCATGGGTAGATTTGGTAATGGGTAACTTTTGGTGTCGTATAATATGTAAGACAGATAAGGATCTGGATGCTTAGGTTGGGATGAAGAGGCTGAGTAATATAGATTTGCAAAATCAAGAACTATGAACGGAAGCTTGAAAGATTAAGAGTAACAAAGCTGGATCTTGAAACATTGACAGGCAACACTATAGGAGTTCATGTGTTCTGTTGAAATGAGTGGACTTACATATTAAGTCTAATACTCCCTCAATCCCACAAAAATTGCGTGTTTTTTACTTTTAAGGTCAAACTTTATAAATTTTGACCAATATTTAATCAAAATATACATTGATTTATAATATGAAATAATTATCAATGGATTTCTTTTAAAAAATACTTTCATTATAATATAATTTTATAATTTTTTATATTACATAATTTTAAAAATGATGGTCAAAGTGATACATTGGAGACCGCAAAATGTCATACAAGGCACTTATTTTGGGACGGAGGGAATATCAATTATCAAGTAAATTGCTTAACTGGAAATGCTATTTGTCTGTAGCTCATAATTTTTATCTCATAAATATATGTGGTCGAATTCCCTCCCCCTTTAAGGTTGAGGATTTGATTCTCCTGTATAACAGCTTCTTGGGTTACCCCGTTTATCCTCAACTCCAAGCTGAACACTGTACTAGGTCGGAAATAAGAGTGCTCCATCCATCTCCCCTCTTCCTTCAAAAAACCAAAAAAAAAAAAGGAAGAAAAGGAGTACTACTTTTGCATATGTCCTGGGAAAAAGGTTGTATGAGTGTGTTCATGCAGCAAGTGCCTCTGATGGCTCACCCACAACATATCAAAGGGAAGATGCGAAACATAATTGCTGGCTTATCTGATGACTAATCACTGAAGTACTGATTGCAACCAGTTGGCTTCTATGTCGAGTTGCTTTAGGGTCTTAATTTTTCTGACTTGAGTTCTTAAGGCTTGCATTTATTGAGATGTGTAACCTGCTTTGAAGCAGCTATCCAGACAGTTCTAAAAGTCGGAAAAGATGGAATTGAGGCAGGAACCAACCTTGTGCCTGTAAGATATTCGTTCTTCCCTTTCATGATGATATGAGACTGAAAGTGCCCCTTCCATGATCTGTCCTAATCTTATTTGGATGTCAGGATGCTGTCCCAAGACCAATTGCAAGGCTGTCAGTTACTGTTGTTGCTGTCGTTCTCTCTCTGTTTGTCCTTAGGTCATTCGTGTCTACCGTCTTTTTGCCCTGGTATGTTCCTCAACTCTGCTTGGAATTCAATTATATATAGCTTCAAGCGGGGAAATAGAAAGGAAAAAGAAAATATCCCAATTTTTACTTGTCACCTGCAGCATTTGCATTTTCACAAGCATATTTTCGTCAGTACATATGATTTGTTTTGACAAATTTTGTCCACCAACACTAAGTGACATGAGAAATTTCATTTATGAATAATTATATTCAACTTGAGGAAACTTTTCTTTTAAATGGAAGCATCTTCTCAGCCAACCTAGAACTAATCTCAAAAGTACATTTTGCCAGAAGGTTATGAAAGCCTTACACCCTTACTGCAGTTTTTGGCTCCAGCAAACAGGATCTGGTAATTTTCCTCTGCATGTATTGAAGCAAATAAGACCAAAAACTATTAGAGTATTTGCTTAGAGTTATTGAAACAATAGATAACTGGCTGACCAACGATAAATCAGAGAATTCATTCAGGGGACTTCTTCAAATTATTCCATATGAACTTATTTCTGATAGGTTAAACTGAAACTTGGCTCCACCTCCCACCCCCTCCCCCAAAAAAAAAAAAGATAAAAAAATCTGCTATGTCTCACATTGCATTGCACCTTTGGAAAACGTGACAATAGTGCAATAAGATCTCTTAGAGATATTGACAGCTTTGTTACATCATTATAACCCTCTTCTATTTAACTTTAACTTACAACTTTAAAGCTCTTTATAGTTCGTAATAATTTTTTATAACTTAGTTTACAAGTATCTTAGAACTCCTTACAATTCTATAGCTAAATGAATAACTTCATCATTTGCCCGCTGAAACTAAAATTTCAACTTTGATCAAGTTAACCTATATGCTTTCGTTTTTACCTTTTCTTTACAGTATTCTGCTTGTGAGCATGAGTTGCTGTTCTGATTTAGAAATAGCAGTTACAAAGAATCCAGTAACCTGTATGAACACAAAACGAGATGTTTTAACAAAAACCTAAATTGTGAAACAGGGTGTGATGGGCTTTGTTTATTTCATTTATCTCGCCCTAAACAAGGACAAAGGTTCAAAAATAGATGGAAGCCCGAGCTCCACAGATGAAGCCATTGAAGAAGCAAAAAGGATTATGGACAAGTACAAATAGCACCTGGTTCAAGCACCCTATTTTTCTTTCTATACTGTGCTTTATACATCTGTCTTTCAGATGTAAATACGACATAGTTATGTGTGAATTTGAGCAATCAAATTTGAGCACCATGAAAATTTTTGGTCTCCCATGCTTGAATCTCCCAAATATTTTGGGTCAAAGGATTGATGGACTCAAGAATCATAAGTTGTAGCCACAAAATTAAACCACTTGATTTTTTGTTTTGTTTTGTTTTGTTTTGTTTTGTTTTGTTTTGATCCTTCATTAACAGGAGTCGGGTTATTCTGAATTCTTGAGGGATAGAGTTTTTTCAGTGCATGGTTTATTTATATGAGAGACTAGAACACTGGAGTTTATTTAGGGGAATAAGCATTGAACCACGTTTATGTTATGGAATAGAATTTTGAAGGAATTTCTCTGCGGTTGTTTTTGGTTTGCGAGGGTTTCTGTATTGAGGTATTGCAGTATGTTATTCTGAACTATCAATTTATCCTGTAACGTCCCTAAATTTAATATTAATATTTTTTAATATTCCGCTTTGAAAACTAATCCTAGTTGACCCAATTCTAGTGTGTATATATAAAATGTTTAAAATAATGAAAATAATAACGTCATAAATACATGTGTTTGTAAAAATCTTATCTTAAAATGTTGAAAATAGTAGAGAGTATATATTAAGAGAGAGATCAAAGTAAATGACATAATGATAAGTTTATTGATGCCGTAGGATGACGAAGACTTCTCTTCCTCTTGTTCCTTTACTTATACCTATTAGGAACCATAATAAAGTTATATTTTATTGCAAAAACAATGTTACAATATGAATATTATGTGTGTATATCTTGTACCTTGTGTATGTAAAATTGGTGTTTTATAAGTGATAAACATCTTCCTCCCAATCCCAATTATTGTGTAATTACTTAATTATTGTTGAACAATTAAGAAAAATATAATTAAAAATCTAAAACAACTAAGAAATAGTAATTACTTAATCCCAATTATTGTACTTATTAATTAAAGACATTTACTTAGTATACAATGTTGTATCTCTAGTATTAGCAATCACATAACTATCAATCTACTTAAGTCTGTCATTGTTAATAATTATTAATAATTAAATCATATCAAGAGACTTTAAATCCGAAATATTTACATAACTCGAATGCATATTCAAAACTCTTTGGTAATCAATTCTTTGTTATAAAAACTCAACTACCTCATTCCCCGAGTGTTCAAACCATTAAAAAAAAGAGTTCAACTTTTGTTTTTATCTTAAATTGAGTTTTTTTATAAAAATTTTGTTTCAAGATTCCATCCGATTAATGTGGTCTAAATTGGGTCAACTTCATCACAACATATTCGAGTTCATGATTTTATACCATCTTGTATAATCATTGGATAATCAAATACAAATAAGATTTTGTCGTATTGGCACCAAGCTTCCCTCACAAAATGAGAGAGGATCAAAGGGGTCAATAATTTCCGACGTCCAACAACAATTTAAAATACATGGTGTTAAATTGTTAGATTAAAATTTACGTGTATTTGACAATAAAAGAGAATGAGTAATTCAGAATTATGCATTTGCGGATCCCTTGGGACCCGGTTCATTGATTTCCCTAATGTTCTCCCTTTAGTATGAGATGCCCAACTATAAGCGCCCTTGTTGTTTTGTTTAGGAATGTGTTATCTTTTCCTTAATGTTTCTTATTGATTTTTGCATTATCAAACCACATCAATTCATTGATTTATTGTTCTTCCTTAATCTCTCCCTTTTTCCTGTCGGTCTGCCTTTCTTTGTCCCCCTAGCTTAATTTCTATCCTAGCTCCCTTTCCTTTTCTCTCACCCTCTTAGAATTTCAGAAGATAAATGAGTATGATGAATATTGAACTGGGTCTTAAAATTTTCCCGAACTTAGCAGAATTTATACTCAAATAAGTGAACTTTATAGGTATTTTGGTTCGAGTTTCATTTCATCTCTTTCTCTGCCCAGATTCGAAACCACTTTCTCTTTCTTGTGCTTGGTTGGAACTTTGAAGTAGGTTAGATCCACTCCATGTTTAGTTGGGATCTTTCCCTTGTTTTCCATGCGACTCCACTGTCACAGCTTTCCCATATGCTCCACCTCCATAACCAACATTTCTCATATGCTCTAATCAAAACTTGAAAATGTCAACTATAATTTTCGAGTTCAAACCTATTAATCCATTCACAAAAATCAACAACAAAGCCACTCATACAATTTAGTTGAAGAAGAGAATTAAGTGGAAGAAGAACCGGAGAAAGGCTAGATAGATAATAGACCTGACGATAGAATGAGGAAAATTGAAGAGAAAAACTTAAATTCTACCTTCAATTGTTACCTGAAAATCAATAAAGAAATCTACGAATGAAATAAGAAAATATCAAATATCAAATCAATTGTAAATCCAAAACCAATTGGATTAACAAATATGCATCCCATAACCAGTTTCCTTTCTGATGCTTTGGCTCCTAAGGTGATATAGAAACAAATTCACCGACATTTTTTTAGCACTCTTTCAATAGGTACATATCAATAGTCAATTTAAGTGGTAAAAATTTTTTTGATTAAAATTTACTTTCTTATTTAATTTTAGAAACCATGTTGAAAAAAAAAACCAACCATGCTAAATTTTGGAAACCCTCAATCCCTCAAACCCTTATTTAATTTGTTTTGCATCTTAAAAACTTTAGTTGTAAAATACATTTTTATGCTAAAATACTTTTATCCTAATAAAATATATTTTTTATTATTTTTATTTTTCAAAACTTACTGTAGATACACGTTAAGCCTAATACAGATGCACTAAGTTTAAGCAGGCTAAAATTAGAAGTTGGCATTTCACTCTCTCATCATTTCTTGTTGTTTGTCCACTTAACAATTTACAAAAATTATTTATGGATGCAAGTATCCTACTCCATCGCAAGCTGCTTTAGTAACAACAGATACATACCTTATCAGAAAGCGTAATACTCACATACATCACTTATAAGCGCAATATGTCGAATTAGTTAAAAATAAACCAATTTTATATCCAAAAAACCCACATTTTTCAAACAAATTATCCTTTATACTTGTAATGCACAATAAAAATAGGTAAAAGTACACTGAATTTACAAAAAATTGTAAAAATAGCAAAATCAAAATCAAAATTAACCGGATCTAATAGAGCAAACTTCGAACCTGGAGATTTTAACATAGGTGACGGGCGGTGAGGGGCGGTGAGGGAAGAGTGGCAGAGCGAGGCAAGGACATTAAAGGCGTGTTCGGTAAAATTAGTTATTTTAATAGTGGTTAATTGTTTTAGTAGTCGTTAGTCATGCTTTATTAGCGATTAGTTGTTATTCACTAATGGTTAGTGGTTAGATGTTACACTAGTGATTTGAGATAAGTGTGTTCGTTAATAGTAGTTGTTTAAATAACATATTTGTATAAAATGACTTAAAAGGACATAATTGATAAAACATTTTAAAAATAAAAAGGAGAATTTTGGAAATTATGTGCAAACAATAGGTAGTGTTTTTGAAAACGTTATTTTGAGTAGCTTTTCGAAAATACTACATAAAACACTACTCACTATGTCAAACATCGAACACTTATATTTTTTAGATAAGTAGTGTTTTACATCCTCCAAAACACTAATCACTCGCCTCAAAACACTAATCACTATCTCAAACGCTACTAAGTAGAAAATTCCCATGGCGAAGCATCTTCCATGACATTCTACGTGTGGTTCATGCATTAGTTCCCATGGCGAAGCATCTTCGTCTTCGTCCTTTGCCTGGTAATCTTCTTCCTCAATCTCCCCTTATTAATTCCAATTTCCGTTCCCCCTTTTCCCCGCCCTTCAATTTCTGTTTCATTTCCGAAATTACGCCATTTCTCCTTCTGATGACCCCCAACTCTTTCTCCTGTCCGTTCGAAGACAGTCCAAGTTAGGGTTTTCCAAGGCTGACCATGCCCTCTCTCTCTTTCATCGTATGACCTCTTTGGATCCTCTCCCTTCTATCATTGATTTCAATCAGCTCTTTACTGCCCTGACCAAGATCAAACCCCACCGTCCGTACTCCACCATTCTCTCCCTCTCCAGGCATCTCGAGCTCTCTGGCCTCCGTCCTGATCATTGTACCATTGGCATTGTAGCCACTTGTTACTTCAACTTGGGACATGTCAATTTCGCCTTCTCCCTTCTCGCTAAGTTCCTTAAGCTTGGGTTTTCCTTTAATGTTGTCTTCTTCAATACCCTAATCAATGGCCTTATTCATAATGACCGCTTGGATCAAGCAGTCAAACTATTGGACAAGATTGTCAAGCTAGGCTTTCAACCTACCAGAGTTACGTATGGTGCTATGGTCAAAGGTCTTTGCAAAATTGGGGACAATGCCGGTGCTCTCCACTTGCTTCGCAAAATGAAGGCTGGCATTTGCAAACCAAATATTGTCATATACAACACCATCATAGACAGCCTCTGTAAGGACAAGTTATTGCCTCAGGCACTCAAACTCTTCTCTGAGATAAAAAGCAGTGGCATTTCGCCTAATGTTGTTACTTATAATTCTCTTATTCGAGGAATGTGTGGTTTGGGCCTGTGGGAAGACGTCGAGGAATTGTTGAATCAGATGTTTGAGGACAACATAGCACTGACTGTTGAGACCTACAGTATATTGATTGACATGTTCTGCAAGGAAGGATGGGTTGATGAAGCACGAGCTCTGCTTGAGTTTATGATTAGTCGAGGTGTGGTTCCTGATATTATTACTTACAACTCACTGCTGGATGGATACTGTTTGCGTGGCCAAATGGACGAGGCATTGAACCTCATTGAGGTCATGCAGAGAAATGGTTGCAGACCCAATGTTGTGACATTCAATACTTTGATAAATGGATACTGCAAGAGCCGAAGAATCGAAGAAGCACTCAACATATTCCAGGAAATGTGTGACAAAGGGATTGGCTCCAACATTGTGGCACTTAACACTCTTATAGATGCTTTGATCAAGAACAATGAGTTCCAATTGGCTCACAAGCTTTTCAAGCAAATGGAAGCTCATGGGCCAGCTCCAGATTTAGTTTCTTATGGTTCGTTGCTTGATGGTATGTTTAAAAATTCCAAAGTTGATGAAGCCATTGCATTGGGGAGGGAAATGGAGATTCGTGGACCAGCCCCCAATATTGTCATCCATAACATACTGATTGATGGCTTGTGTGAGGCTGGTAGATTAGAAGAAGCAACTGATGTCTTTTCTCATATACAAGCTAAAGGCTTGCATCCAAACAAGTATACATACAATATAATGATCAAAGGACTTTGTAGAAAAGGGTTTGTGAATGATGCTATTGAGCTTCTAAAGAAAATGGAGGGCGACAATTGTTCTCCTGATGATCGCACCTACAATACTCTGATCAAAGGTTTTCTTCGGGTTAACAATGTCAGAAAGGCTTTGGAGCTTGTCAGCATTATGACTAGTAAAGGCTTCACAGCTGATGATCACACCTTTTCTTTATTTGTTCACTTGCTTTCTGCTCATAATGTTAGCAATGAAGACAGGGCATTGCTTCAGAAAGTTTTTGAGAACTGAGAATGGGGGTTAATGGTCTTATGCTATCAATGTGAAGCTTGTCTTGAGTGTAAAAGCTGCATCTAACAAAATTGTGAGGCATAATTGAAGGTGAGTGTATCGTGCAAGAGCATGCAAGAGGCCAAACAATAAACAACTCGGCCTACAGAAGCTACTATCTCAGTGAAATTTGGCGTTTGATGTAAAGGTTTCATTGTAAAAAATATCCTTGATTTTTGTGTCCAGGTTGTCACGTTGAATTTCGGGAGGTTATTTAATTACTTATAACTGTCTTATTCAAGGAATGTATGGTTTGGGCCAGCAGGAAGACGCTGAGGCATTGTTGAATCAGATGTTTGAGGACACCATAGCACTGAATGTTGAGACCTACAGTATGTTGATTGACATGTTCTGCAAGGAAGGATGGGTTGATGAAGCACGAGCTCTGCTTGAATTCATGATTAGCCGAGGTGAGATTCCTCATATTATTACTTACAGCTCACTGCTGGATGGATACTGTTTGCGTGGCGAAATGGACGAGGCATTGAACCTCATTGAGGTCATGGAGAGAAATGGTTGCAGACCCAATGTTGTGACATTCAATACTTTGATAAATGGACACTGCAAGAGCAGAAGAATCAAAGAAGCGCTCAACATATCCCAGGAAATGTGTGACAAAGGGATTGGACCAAGTGTTGTTACCTATAGCACTCTTATTGATGGTTTGTGTAAAGCCAACCGGCTGCAATGTGCACTTAAACTGTTCAAGGAAATGCAACTTCATGGCATTCCTCCAAATGTGGTTACTTATGCTTCATTGTTTGATCACCTGCTTAAAAATGGACGTATTGATGAGGCAGAGACATTGTTGAAGGAGATGCAGAACAACAAAATTGCTCCCAATATTGCAATTTGCAATATTCAACTTGTTAGTTTATGTGAATCTGGGCGTGTTAAAGTTGCGGAGGATTTTTAAATGAGCTCCTGTCAAGAGGGTTGCGACCAAATTGTAGAATGTATAACATAATGATCAAGGGTCTTTGTAAGAAGGGATTAATGAGTGAAGCCACTGAATTGATGAGGAAAATGGAGTGCAATGGCATCTTTCCTGATTCTTGCGCATACAACACGATTATAAAAGGATTTATTTCACAGTAATGATTTTCAGAATGCATTACATTATTGTGATATTATGGTGAATAAACGGTTTGAAGCCAATGCTGAAACTGTGTCTCTGTTTGTGGATCTTTTATCATCTGATCAATTAAGTGATTCTTCGAAAGAATTGCTTCAGAATGGTTATTTTCACTCGGAGATAAAAAGGATGCAGATGTTTGATTTCAGAGTGGCTTAAGTTTATTACTCTGTGTATCATAATATTTGCTGTTTTCTAGATGTGAGTTGTCCTTTTATCTGTCTACTTCAACGTGATTATAGAGGTGTGGTCCTGTTCATCCAAATCCTCTTATCCTTTTACTATAAGTTGTTTTCTCTGAGTGTTCAAAAGTGACCGTTACTGGCTTATCTGATGATTAATCACGAAAGCACTGATTGCAATCAGTTGGCTTCTACATTGAGCTGCTTTAGTGTCTCAATTTTTCTGAGTTGAGTTCTTAAGTCTGCATTTATCGAGATGTGTCACCTGCTTTGAAGCAGCTATCCAGACAGTTCTAAACGTTGGAAAGGATGGAATTGAGGCAGGAACCAACCTTGTGCCTGTAAGATATTGGTTCTGCCCTTGCGTGGTGATATGAGACTGGGAGTACCCATTTCATGATCTGTCCTAATCTTATTTGGATGTCAGGATGCGTCTAGCTCATCAAATATCTGGCAGCTTGATGGTTTTGTTTATATATGATACAGAGGAATCAGATTCTGTCAAGTGCTCGTAAGGTTTAAAATACAAAACAAGGCGTTAGGTTTTTCAGGAATCAAGCATAGAGAAAATTTCTTCTTCAAAAGTGGAAAGAAGTGAAAATTTTAGTTATAGCTATCCCATTTTCGAGTACATAAATGTGGGGAGAATTATAGCATGAAATTGAGCTTCTTAGATAAAAAAAAATGTACTATATTTTTGCCTATTTTATTGCAACTGTCTATGGTGATTTACTGGTTCTTAATATTTATGCTGCCTCAGGTTATGATTAAGCACATTGAGCGGGTATGTAGAAGTTATGATTAAGCTATATGGGGATGCACATAGACAGATTGCACGAACAGAAAGGATCGAAAATCAAGAGGAGTGTCATTTTCCAAAATGGCCGCTTCTTGTTCAACTTCAATTTCTGGTGTTTTTTGCCATTTTCACATCATTTGCAAACCCGCTTGAATGCTAAACCTGCAAATATTTCTCTTAACCATTCCCAATCTTCAAGTCTAATTTGGGCCAAAGCACTCAATTTCTGATCCCAAAAATTAAATTAAGGGGTTAAGAAAGCGGAGTTCTCATGCGCCAGGGTCAGCCATCTTCTATGCAGTTCAATCCAACTTCTTCCGAGGTCAATTTTGTTTGCTTTCTTCTTCTAATTATCTGGGCACTTTGTGTTTTTTGTTCTATTTTGACAGAAATCAGTTTTCTATATTAAATTTCCATTTGGTCATTTTGATTTTGGTTCGTTTCATCTTTCTTCTTTTAGTGGTATGTTTAGATAGAGGTCTTATGTGGGCTAGAAGATTTGCTATATTATTTGGGGTTTGATAGTTTTTGTTTTAACTTTGTTGGTATGGGAGTATGATAGTTGAAACCAACAAAAACAAGATCTTTGAGTCATGCTTGAGGTGATTTGCTAAGTGATAGAGATTGCTTCCTTTGGTGCGTAGATTTGAGTAGTGTTAAGTAGAAGTTGTTGCTGGTCTATGACAAACGAAGCTGAAGATACAGCTCAGAGAGGCTTTTGCTTTGGACTGTAGTATTCCTAAAGCTAAGCATTGTTCAACTGTGATTGTGAATGTGAATAGAATGGTATTTCTATTTCTTGGACTCGAGGCAGGATCAAAAGCGGGCGTGTCTTGGCGTGTTGATCATGGCTAGTTTTCAAGTATTTTTGCGGTAATGTGAAGTTTTTAGTGTCCTATAATATGGAAGATAGATAAGGAGCTGGATGCTTAGGTTGGGATGAAGAGGCTGAGTAATATAGATTTGCCGTACCTAATCTAGAACTATGAAGGGAAGCTTGAAAGATTGAGAGTCATTAACAAAGCTGGATCTTGGAACATTGACACATGACAGTACAGCAGTTCATGTGTTCCGTTGAAATGAGTGGACCTAGATGTCAAAATCTAATCTCAATTATCAAGTAAATTGCTTAACTGGAACTGCTATTTGTCCGTAGCTCATAATTTTATCACATAAATAGTTAAGCATATGTGAGAATCAAGAGCGCTGTATCCACCCCCTCAAGGTCGGGAATTTGATTCTCATGTGTAACAGCTTCTTGACTTACCCCGTTCCACCTTAACTCCAAGCTCAACCCCGTGTTAGGTCGGCTATAAGGGTGCTCCATCAACCCCCCAAAAAAAAAAAAGAACTCTTCCTCCAAACAAAAAAAAAGGAAGTAGTAAAGGTGTACTGCTGTTGAATATGTCATAGAAAAAGATTGTACAAGTTTGTTCACGGAGCAAGCGCCTCTGATGCTTACCCACGACATACCAAAGGGAGATGTGAAACATATTTGCTGGCTTATCTGATGACTAATCACTAAAGTACTGATTGCAAACAGTCGGCTTCTATGTTGAGTTGCTTTAGTGTCTTAATTTTTCTGACTTGAGTTCTTAAGGCTCTGCATTTATTGATATGTGTAACCTGCTTTGAAGCAGCTATCCAGACAATTCTAAAAGTCAGAAAAATGGAATTGACGCAGGAACCAACCTTGTGCCTGTAAGATAGTCATTCTCCCCTTTCATGATGATATGAGACTGACAGTGCCTCTTCCGTGATCTGTCCTAATCTTATTTGGATGTCAGGATGCTGTTCCAAGACCAATTGCAAGGCTTTCAGTTACTGTTGGTTCTGTCGCTCTCTCTTTTTTGTCCTTAGGTCATTTGTCTCTACCGTCTTCTTTGCCCTGGTATGTTCCTCAACTCTGCTTGGAATTCATTTATGTATAGCTTAAAGTGGGGAAAAAGATAAGGAAAAAAGATTTCAACTGCTTGCTTGTCACCTGCAGCATTTGCATTTTTACAAGCATATTTTCTTCTGTACTGATGATTTGTTTTGACAATTTTTGTCCACCAACACTAAGTGACATAAGAAATTTCATTTATGCATAACTATATTCAACTTGAGGAAGCTTTTCTTTAAATGGAAGCATCTTCACAGCCAACCTAGAACTATTCTCAAAAGTACGTTGCCAGAATATTATGAAAAGCGTTACACCCTTCCTGCAGTTCTTGGCACGAACAAACAGAATCTGGTAATTTTCCTCTGCATGTATTGAAGCAAAGAAGTAATCAAGGTTAAGGCTTCTAGAGTTTACTACTAACAACAACTGTTAAGAGTATTTGCTTAGAGTTATTGAAACAATTGATAACTAGCTGACCAACGATAAATCAGAGAATTCATTCAGGGGACTTATTCAAATTATTTGACATCAACTTTTTTCTGTTAGGTTAAAGTGAAACTTAGCATGGAATTGCCCCCACCCCCACCCGAAAAAAGGAAAAAAAGAAAAAAAAGAATCTACTGTCTTACATTGCATTGTACCATTGGCAAGCGTGACAACAGCGTAACAAAATCTCATAGAAATATTGATAGCTTTGTTACATCATTAGATAGCTTCATTATTTGCTGCTGAAACTAAAATTTCAACTTTGATCCAGTTATTTCTCTCCTATATGCTTTCTCTTTTCGGTATTCTTCGTTTCGAGCTTAAGTTGCTGTTCTGATTTAGAAACAGTAGTTACAAAGAATCCAGTAATCTGGATGGACACAAAGCGAGATGTTCTAACAAAAACCTAAATTGTGAAATAGGGTGTGATGGGCTTTGTTTACTTCATTTATCTCGCCCTAAACAAGGACAAAGGTTCAAAAATAGATGGAAGCCCGAGCTCCACAGATGAAGCCATTGAAGAAGCAAAAAGATTATGGACAAGTACAAATAGCACCTGGTTCAAGCACCCTATTTTTCTTTCTATACTCGTGCTTTATACATCTGTCTTTCAGACGTAAATACGACTTAGTTATGTGTGATTTTGAGTGTCCTATTTTTGAGTAATCAAATTTGGGCACCGTGATTTTTGAGCAATCAAATTTGAGCACCATGAAAATTTTTGGTCACCATGCCTGAATCTCCCAAATATTATCAATCAAAGGGCCAGCTTGGTCATGAGTTGATGTTAGCCTGTAGATTTTCAATCTAGCTTGGGTTAGTTTATTAGATTTCTATATGGGGTGGGGTGGGTTGGGGAGGGGGTAGTACTAGTCTACATAATAATAACCAATCAGAGTCTGAGTGGCAGATAATTTGGGGAATAACTTTGGATGTGGTGAAAGGAGAAAAAGGTGAAGAAATACAAGCGTGTTAAGGAAACTACGACTTATTGATCATGTGTCTAGAAAGTTGACCTATTTCTATCGCGAAGATCAACTGTAGTGTGTCTACTACCAACTCATAATTTTGAGTTTATTGGTTGAAACAAATGCCATCCATTTCTACAGTGTTTCAATTTCATTATCATTGGAGGTGAGTAGGAAAATCCGGTTCCCAACTTGGTTGAATGTGGTCCGAGATTAATTTCAATTTTTAGAACCCGTTTGAAACCTAGTATAGAACCGGATACTCGAAAATTTGGACCCATACCTGGACCAATTATTCGAGAACTGGTCATATAATTTTTTAAAAATATATTATGCATATAATCCCTTCTAACATAGAGAAAATTCTACTTTCAATTTTCCAGCCCCATGCCACGTTCTCACTTCTCACGTCTCTCTCTCTCTCCTCTTACTCGCCGTCGCCTATCGCTGTCTCCCTTTGCTCTCATTCGCTCACCGTTTCTCTATTGTTGTCACTTTCACTCGTTAGCGCTTCTCCACCCATTCTCCTTGTCATCATCCCTCACCTTGTTGTCCATCAGCTCCTCCATTCTCTCTCTGCCTTCTCCGATGAATCTTCCCGGCGGATGATATTCTCTGTAAGTTTTTGTTTTTATCTTTATGTCTCTATCTCGATTTTTAGTTTCTTTCTTTTGATGACCTTTTTTGTTTTGGTTGTAGCCTCGTGCCTCGTAGTCGTAATCGTGGACGAGTCACTTTGACAATACCTATCTATCGTCGGCGCAAAAACAGAAAGTCCATCTGTCTTTGAGACTGTTCCAAAAATTGAAGACCCGACTGAAATGGTATGGGACTTGTTCTAAATTTTAGGACGGAGCCACCAAAAAGATCGAATACCCGGTTGTGCTCACCTTTAATTATCATCATATGATAAATTATTTTACTTTCTATCTCCGATATTGGTTTTTCATCAACTCCTTTTAAAGTACATGGTGTAAGAACCACGATCGGTCGGGGGATCTCCATCCCCACGAATGTCAATTTAAAGGAGGTGTGCTTATTAAAAATTAAGGTGGAGATATTTGAAATTGTTTTATGGTTGACAATTTTAGAAACCATTTTCTTTTCCAAGATTTTTAAAAAATTCTCGGGATAGTTAAAAAGAAAGAACCATTCTAAACCGTTGTAGAATTGAGTGATAAAACAGCTCAGGTTGTTTAGGCTAGGAGCAAACCCTTGATCTTGCCAGAGGAAAGTGACCTCAGTTTGTCGTATTATTTTGTTCATATCAATGTAGTAAACGGATATTAAAACCTTATAATTGATAATCAAATGGAATTATTGAAAATTCCTTGATTTTAAAGTATATAACATATTAGTTTAAATTAAAACAAAAAATACAAGACATGTTATGAAACAAAAACACATGTATCATCATGTGCTTTGAAGCATTCTTACATGGACTTCATGTAATATCAATTTTTATATGGTGATGGTTCACATATTTTTTTATATTGATGAATATGAGGTTTTTAACCCGATATAGTATGTATTGATGAATATAATGTCTTCTTTGATAATTTTTCCTTTTATATTGATAAATGTGATGTTTTTCTTGATAAATGCATCTAATATATTGATGAATTTATATTTATTTACGTCCGAGATGTTTTGTATTGATGAATATGATGTTTTGATTGATAAATTTTATTTTCGTATCAATGATTATGTGCTTCTTTTAATATTATGGATTATCAATCGCTAGATATGCCATTTAAAAAAGAAGATTATATTGACTACGTACTTTTTGTGAATATGTGAATTTTAATGATGAACTAGTTTTTAACCTGTGCTAACGCACGGGCTATGTTTATAATACTTGTCTTAAAATTGTATGACGCATATTATATTATTCCTTTTTCTAATCTTTTTTAAAAAAGTCTATTGGTTTGATCACAAAAATTAATATAGTTTAATATTAGCTATATACATTTTGACCATCAAAAAGTAATATAATTTAATTTTGAGTTATATGTAAAATGAGTGAGCTTAATTTTTTAATTTAAAAACTATCTTTAGTAAGATATAATTATGTTTAAAAAATAATATTCTAGTTCAAAAAGAATTTTTTACTAATACTGTAAAATTTTAAATTATTAGATTAGATTAGATTATATAATTATATAATAACACTGTTATATTACTATTTTACAATAATTATATTTTATTTATATTTGTTAAATAATGATTATTTATTTCTATTAATACAAACTTATTAATTTTTTAACATTTATATTTATTAATAACAATTCATAAACATTCCATTCAAAAAAGGGAGGAAAAAATCAACTAATGAAATGTAACATTTAATAGCAATATGTGAGGCAATCTCAAAAACCTAATATTCATTTTTTAAAAGAGAAAATTATATATTGTGTTATATTTTTTTTTCTAGATTCATAGTGCATGTATTGATTTTTGAAGATATACAATGAATAGGCTTTGTGTACAATATATAATACCTTAATTAAATATAAATAAATCTGTTGGACTTTCCGACATCTAAAAAAAAATATATATCGTCGGTTCTCAAGCAAATTATCCCATCAAACTATTTCCATCGCTATTTTGATAAATTTTTATAGCGGTATAAACTATTGAATGTTGTTTTAAATTAGAAAATATTATTATCATCAATACTTTAAAAGCTTGTAGGACACATGTGAACATCGTAATATTTACATTGGCTTCTTTTAAAAACTTATTTATAATTTTTTCAAATCTTATATTTTGACTTCCTATTTGTTCAAATTTATGACATAAATTTATTTTTAAAATAGATTTATAATTCAGAAGAGTATGTAAATAGATAATAAATACAAATATTTTTTAAAGGTATGTATAAATATGATCACAAAGAAAGAAAAATGATCATTATGATTAGTTAGCCAACATCAATGGAGTTGTAATAGTGATTCTTTCTTTACTTAATATATTGATACTAATGCATAATTTATGATGATGATGATGATGATGATGATGATAATAATGATGACAATATTAAAAAGGGTGTACCAATATAGGCTTGAACTTCTTGGCCTCTAACTATTATATTTATAAAATAATATTTTAAATTGATAACCAAAATAAATTTTGCATAACAATACAATTGATTTTTTTAGAATGAGATTTTTTTATTTATTAATAGTAAAGAATCAAATCAAGCGGCATACTAAATAAAAATAATAAGATCCTTTAATAGTCTTTTACTAAATTAGTTATTTGCTTGCTTATGAATAAATTTTACTTTAATATTTTTAAAAAGAAAAAATAGCTACTTGTTCTTTTTTTTTTGGTAAGAAGTATAGATTCATTACCAAGTGAGAAAATTAAAACTCAATACAAAATTTTAAAGGCAGGGGTCAACCCAGTGCCTTTAAGAAAGAAAATATTGTAGACTAGCTACTCGAATCACGCTTCTTTGAAGTCCTAACAATAAAGTTTAGTCTAGCCTCGAATAAGATACTTACATTTTTTCCAATCATATTAACATCGGCTTCCTCCTTCTTGAAAGCTCTATTATTGCGCTCGATCCATACGCAGTAGGCTATGGTAGCTATGCAGAGGATGTATACTTCTCAAGTTGTTTTGTTATGTATCTTCTTGATAGCTTAGGTTAGGTTCAAATATGTATTCACATGTCATGGAAGCTTGAGTTCCGCCATAATGTATTGCATGATACTTTGACTATATGGACATGGAAGAATAGATGAGAGTGGGTTTCTTTACTAATGTGGCAAAGAAGGCAGACATCATTGTGTACTTGAATATTAAGATGTTTCGGTCTATCCATGGTTGGGAGTCTCTCCACACATATTCTCCATAAGCAAAACGAGTGTTTGGGAATATTATATCTATTCCATACAATCTGTGTATATGGAGATTTTCCACTGTCACCCAATGTAACGCCCCAATATAATCATTATATAAAACACACTTATTGAATAAATATAATATAACAAGGCAGAGAGAAAACATCGTTATATTAGGGCGTTACTACCATCCCTCATCGAGAGACTAGGCTAACATTACAACAAGACATATGATAATCTTTTCAATTTACCCAAACACTTACAATTAAAGTCTCGTACATCAAACCCAATATATACATAATTTAAATCACCAAACATGAGTTCGTTCTTCCCAAAATGCATTATGACATTTAACGATTCACCATCAACGAAATAACTCCGCAAACAAGTAAATCCACATGGATGTCTTAACAAAAAAAAAACACGATCGTCAAAAGCCAACCATAAAACACTTCAAGATTAAACCAAAGTCCGATCACCGATATGAGTCAACACCTCCCGATTCCTTTACCCTTGTCACTTCTTGCCCAACATTAACAATATTTTCTTCCCCTAAAAACATTTGAGAAAACATAAAAACAAGAATGAGCCATAGGCCCGATGACGCTACCCTTGTACTCGTAAAAATATATTATAAAAGTCGGTGAGCGGGCGGATAATTGAAATCGGTTTCAAAAGCTATTTATGTGTAAAATTAAGATAAATCGAAGTAATATCACTATTCGTTAATCTTTGAAATAGTTTAGGACCCATTTTTGTACATATGCATGCCATGGCGATTCTGTAGGATAATCATATATGTAATCGTGATCGTATAAACAATTCATTCATTTATCTCGATCGATCGTGGAGGGCCCTCGTAATCGTGTTCGTAAACTATAATCGTGATAAATCTACTTTAAACCGTGAACTGTGATCGTGAAGTGGGTCCAAATTATTTGTATTATTAAAACCGTAAACTCAATAATAAAGATGAACACTTTGGGAAAGGTACAAGCAATAACGTACCTCTTAATGCATTTTCACTTCCTATACAAGCTTCCCGATTACCATGTTTGTGACCTGTTGGTGTTTAGAGCAAAACTATTATAAGTCATATTCGTTTAATAAATTATTAATATTACCTATATACTTTGTATTCTTTGAACTCTTATTATTGAAGTTAATCTGTTTTCCTTGTTACTCTTGAAGAGACTTTCATATCTCGTTTACTTCCTTCGTTATTTATTAAAGAATCCCTCGACAACTTAATACTTTTCGATAAGTTCTATGACCAAATAATCGAGCGAATTTCCCATTTTCCTCTCATTGTTTTGGCCATAAAATTTTACATCCCCAACTTCGCAATTCCATTAATTAACCTAGAATACCAATACCTCATCATTTCAATCCATTATATCACGGAACATTTCCACTCCATGGAACTCTTACTCAATCATTTCGGCTTAAATATGTCCTAAAATTGATTTTTGTAACACTCATATATCCCGGTATCCATAAACATTATTTACTCTATACAAGTTTTATGTTGCCACCGAAATTAATTCCTCCAACCTTTAATCTTATCCAACTAACAACAACATTCTACAGAACAATCTGAGTAATTCAATTACTCTTCCTCTCAAATTCAAGCATGACTTGTCTAATTTACAACCACATATTCCTCAAATTAATTTTAATAAAACACACAATTACTTGGTGAAATTCCACAAAACCCACCTAAAATCCAATTAAACTTTCAATTGTACTTTCATATATTCCTCTCTCTTAACATCATCTAATTTTGTTTAAATCACTTCCCCAACATGCCTTTGCAACTCAAACGATATTCACAAAATCAAACAAACCCATCCTCATACAAAAATTCGATAACGTATTCACAACTATGAATATCCCAAATTTATCTCTAATACCAACTTAGCACACAACAAACCCAAGGAAATCCAATTTCACATATATCCGTATTTCACTACTCTCCAAAGTTCATCTAATTCCACCACAACTAAACAATTCATTCCTAATCATATAAAAATCAAACAAGCATATTTACGATTATAAAGAAATGCCCAATTAATTTCCCATTCCGTATCATCACATAATAATCTCTAAATCCACTTTCATTTTGTCCCACAACTCCTTCAATTCCACCATAATCAATTCGCTTAGAAATTAAGGGTTGGAGATATACCTCAAACTGGGTTAAATGTGAAATTGGATGGTGGTGGCTCGGTGGTGGAGTTCAGTGTCGAGGCAGCGGCCGCAGACGTTGGTGGGTGGCGTCGGGCACCGGACGGCGGTCAGGGAAGGCGGCTCCGGCCCTGTTCAGGCGACGACAGAAGCAGGGGCAGCACAGCCCTGCTTGGCGCAGAACCGAGCGGAAAAGAGAGAGGAAAGAAACTGCGGCAACAGGGATGACGGCCAGGGAGGCGCCGACGGTGGCTTGCTAGCGGCGGCAGGTCCGGCAGGCGAAGATTGGCCGGCTGTAGCAGAGGGGGAGAGGCAGGGAGAGATTGAATGAAGGGAGGAGAGAGAGTGGTCTGAAGAATGGGTTTTTCTGCTTTGTTTTGAAACCATACTCCCACTTATTTATCATGTTGTACGCCAAGAGTCCACTAGCTTCTACTCTCTCTCTTTTTTTTTTTTTTGGTTTTTGTTTTTTGTTTTTTTAATCATTAAGCAAATTGATTAATTTTTCGAGCCCAAAATCTATGTCGTTCCGATATATGTATACCTTCATGAGCTTGAAAACATTTAAATAATTATCTCGTGCCTAGAAACATTTATTAAGTCAGTATCGAAATAAATTATATAATTTTAGTACATACTCCTATCCACAATTTCAAGCGGCTCACCGATCTTAAACAATATTAAAACGATAAAATATAAATTTAAAGTAATTAAATACGATTAAGATTCGGGGTGTTACACCCAACAACCATTTATAACCACTAGTGATAGAGTATTCACCGGATGCGAGTGCGTAGCCATTTGGCATTAGTATAGCCAAGAACCATGATCTTCTTGATTTTTGTTATTTTCCTCCGAGTACCACGAGGTTTCAGTAGTAGCATTCACATGCCAAAAACCTTGACCTTTCATATAATCTCATTTACCCATTTAACCCAAAGACACTCCTTATCGCCAGCCTATATACCGGACATGTTTGGCTACTGGAGCAATATTCCATTTCCGGCAGTTTATCACACCTAGTCCACCTGCAGATTTTGGTTTGCAAATACTTTCCCATGCTATAGGGGAGGTTTAGTGTAATCCCTTGATTGGTTCCAAAGAAAATTCCGACGGATATTTTCAATGGTTTTCATAATCCCTTTGGGCAGAGACAAATAAGGAGGACCAATAAGATTGTAGGGTAAATAGTATTGAGTTAATTAGTCTGTAATCTACTCGCATAAGACAAGTGTCTTGAGGTCCAAGCATTTGATTCTCACAATCTTCTCTCGTCAGGACACTACAATCTGCGATAGACCATCTTCTTGGAGACAAAGGCACACCCTAGTACTTGACAGGGAAGTCTCCGGATGTGAAACCCGTAATATGATGAGGTTCTTATCTCATCTCTAACTCCCGCAATGAAAGCCTCGGGATTTCGGGGATTAATTTGCAAACCCGTAGCCTCCGAGAACTTCGCAAAGGTATCCATAATGATTTGAACTGTAGGTATATGGGCTTTGCAAAAGATCATAAGATCATCTCGCAAAACAAAGATTGATCAATTTTCAACTGCTTTCATAATGGGTGGAATCCGAATGTGGATCTCGTGCGGCAAGATGATGAAGAGCTCTTGTAAGATAGTCCATTACTAGGACAAAGATCGGAGGTGATAAATAGGGTCACCTTGTCTCAGCCCCTTCATGCCTTGGAAGTTGCCATGATCTAAGCTATTGATATTTAGGGTAAAGTTGCTTGTAGTTAGCAAAGCCATAAACTAATTACTAAACACTCGGAGGAAATTTAAGAAGTTGCAGCAAATCGTCGATGAATGTCCAAGAAATTGAATCATAAGCCTTCTTTAAGTCTATCTTAAAAAGGCAGTGAGCTGAGACATTCTTCCTTTGGTATAGCTTAACCAAATCTTGGCAAATCATGATATTGTGGGATATGAGCCTACCTTCAATAAATGCATATTGATTCTCGGAGACAATGCTAGGCGTAACTTCCCTCAATCTGGTGCGGATCAATTTAGACACACACTTGTACAAAGTGTTGCAACAAGAAATTGGTCTATATTCAACTTGCAGTGGTGGGGCATTCAATTTTTGGTATCAAAGATATTTTTGTTGCATTCCGGACAGTTGACATTTTCCCAATAATGAAGAATTCCTGAACGACTTGGAAAATATCATCCGCTATTAGTGACCAATTGTGTTTAAAAAAGCCACTTGTAAAGCCATCCGGACTAGGACTTTTATGATTTGGGATTGAGAATAAGGTCGTTTTAACATCCTCTTTATTGAAGCCTTTAATCAACGTAAGTCTGTTGTGATATGGTTAAGCATGGACCCATTGCCACTATCTCCGGATCAATAGGATTAGTAGAAGTAGTACAGCCTAAAAATTGCTCATAGTAATCAAGAAAATGAGCTGTTACCTTCCGGTATTCCCAGCACCAAGTACCATCCTCTTATCGAAAAGATGATATCCTATTTCTCTAATGTTTGGATTGCAAGCTAGCAAAGAAGAACTTGTCATTTGAGTCCCCAAGGTTTAACCAATCATCTTTGGTTTTTTGGATGTAAAAGCTTTTAAGCCCGTTCTGTCCAAAGGTGAAAATCCCTCCATGCTTGCTTTTCCGCTTCATATAAGAGTGGATCCTAGGGGAGCTTTGAATTGCAAGATGAATTTTACTCGAGGTGTTCTTTTGCCGCAGACAAAGGTCTCATGTATATAACCAAATTTCTCCTTATTTAATTGTCGTAGAGGCTTTTGCAAAAGCCTAAGCTTTTGGATATGATTTGCATTTTATTTCCCTAGGCCTTTCTATTCCAAGCTTTAGTAACAATCTCCTCATAGTAGGGGTCGAGTTACCCACATATCAAAGTACTTAAAAGGCTTAGGACCTTCATCTCACATTGTAAAGAATTTTATAAGGCCGGGATAGTGATATGAGGTCACCTCTGCGGAAGCGATACTTCGCAGCTGGGTATTTGAGAAGCCGAGTACTCATTGATGAGAACTCTATCAATTCTCGAGAGTATTCTTGAACCAAGCTCTTACTTATTGGTCCACGAATACCTACAGCCTTTCCATGTCATATCTTGTAAGCATGCATGTTGTATGCAATGTTGAAAATTGGAGATATCATGGGTGGTGACAGGATTGCCACCAATTCGGTCGTCCAAGTTCAATAGGTGGTTGAAATCACCCATAATTAGCCATGGTTCAGTAATATTTCCTGCAAGGCTCAATAGAGAATCCCACATACTTTCTCTATCTTTCTCATCATTGTATCCATAGATAATTATCGTTAGGAACCATTGGTTTGTGAACGTATGGTGTACCTTACAATAAACAATCTGCGCTCGTGATAGTAACACTCGAACCCGAAATTCCTTGTCAATAACCATTAAAACCTTATAAATATAAAAAAGAAAAGTAAATAACTAATTTAACTCTTTTTTAAAATAACATTTAATGCATCTTCTAAATTCTACTTCAAAACCCAAATATGGAAAGAGTCGTCTTACGTTTTTCAGTATGGAAACATGCAATTAACATATGAGAAATTTATGAAAAACAGGCGATTAACATATGAGAAATTTGAATTTTTTTTGCAAGTGCTAGAATGTGTCATCCAATTAAGTTTCTATTTTAGGAGTAATTTTAGGAATAATTTGAAGGTCTAAGGAGGATAAAGATATCAAACCTAAGCTTATAACCCATACCCATAACCTACCCCAACGTATAAAGAAATTATCTCTCCCAATGTTCAAACCTTGGTGGAGAGGGTGAAAGTGTGGTTCCTCCTCTTTTCCCTCCTATTTCTTGACAAATTTATCCATTCATTCATATTATGTGGTTTGTCTTTTGCTTCGAACATGGCACCTAAGGGAGTCATTTACGAGGTTTTCTTACAAAATATATTTCATCACGATGCTCTCTCTCTCTTCTATGTATTCTCTTTCTCTCTATCCATTTCTCTATCTCTTTCTCTATCTCCTTTCCCTTTTCCATCTTCATGTGAATAAAAAGAAATAAAATAATTAAAAAATTTAAATATGTTAGGATATTATCAAAAATGACAAATTTTTAAAAATTAAAAAATAATTAAAAAGGGTAAAATTGGAAATTTATGACTAATCTAATACTATAATTGAAATATTTTTTTTAAAATTGCTCCTTGCACTACATTGAATTCCACCTAAATAACCTCTTTGAAATTTCTTTCTTCTCTTTTCTATCTTTTTAAAATTTAAATTAAACTACTTCTTTTTGTCAAAGATATTAAACACAAATGTTATTTATGGAAATATGATATATATTAATATTTCTATATATATATATAATACTATAATTGAAATGTTTTTTTTTAAATTGTTCCTTGCATCACATTGAATCCCGCCTAAACAACCCCTCCGAAATTACTTCCCTCTCTTTTCTATCATTTTTAAAATTTAAATTAAATTGCTTCTTTTTGTCAAAGATATTAAACACAAACGTAATATATATATATATATATATATATATATATATATATATATATATATATATATATATATATATATATATATATATATATATATATATATATATATATATATATATATATATATATATATATATATATATATACACACACACACACACTATTTATTGATCAAATAAATATCTATGTCAAGATGACAATAAAATTGTGATAAAAAATAAAAAGGAAAGAATACAATTTAAAAAATACAATTGTAGCAATTTGAATAGATATTTATCATGAAAAAAATTAAATTGTTAGATTATGGTTTATTTTTCCTAATAGTTAAGGTCATTGCCACAAAAGAGAATTACCATAAATTTACCTAATTAATGGTTAAGGTCATTGGCACAGTCCACACTGGCCCTGTCTAGCTTTGCGCCTAACTATCATGTTCCAACAATAATATTTTTTGGAATTGTATTATATTTCATTATCTAGATAACATAAATAAAATATTTTCTTTAACTTCAATAGTAAGACACATTATCAAAGAAAATTTCTATATATTATCATTAAATATAAAATATCATGTACCTTTAGCTAGATAACATTAATAGAATATTAATAAAATTGAATCTATAAACTTAGTTAATATTAAATAATCTACATGAGAATTTTCAATAATAATATTGTAAAAAAATATAATATAAGTATTATACTTTTATAGGTCATGTCTAATAAAATTTGTATCCATTAATATCAGATGTGGATGTACTACCATACGAGTAATCTAACATCTATTTGTTGATTTTTTAAAAAAATGAATAAAAATCGTTTAAATATTTTTAAGGAAACTCTTAATAATTAACGAATATTCAATAAATTCCATAAAATTTTAAATGGGACATCTGTAAATAAAATTTTGAATTCATTACCTAAGTTCTTCACAAATGATAAAATCGACTCGACTTCTTAATATCTAATAAATTAAACGTGTTATCTTTCAATAACTATTTTCTTTAATTAATGGTAGGATTGTGTATGCAATTAGCTTGATTGATATACAAAGATAATTTCATGATACTCTCATAAAACTATTCTATAAGAATTTTTTTATAGAATTAATTAGTTAACTACTTTGATAAATTTTTAAGGAATATTGGATCGGAATAATATAAACTTTGGGGGCGTTGGCCAAATTTAATACGGAACAATTTCCTTGGTTGCGAATATAACCAACTTTGAGGGTATTTTCCAATATCGAACGACACCGAGTTGTATGCGCGGCGACTCGTCAAGAACGTGACGTGGCAATATTTTCGGACACGTGGACAGCGGAGTCAATTATTTGACTGGATTAATGTATTTATTGACAGTTAAGGAAGATTAATTTGGCCAAAAAATAAAACTAAACTAACATTTAAGTGGTTGTTAAGAATTAGAACGTTAGTGAGGCCTAATTTAACCTCCATCTCTCCTCTTCTTTTCTTCTCTTTCCATGAAAACGTGTCTTTCCTCGGCAACATCTTTAGCATTGTATTCAGTTCCTCCATCTCGCTCTCTTCGTATCTCAACCTCGCAAAGATCTTAATTTTTATTTCTCTCTCTTTAGTTTAAAATTCGAAATTAGGGTTTGTGAAAAGTGAGAGTTGAGAACATCGGGTGGAAGAGGAAGAATAAATTGGTGGTGGAGGTGGTCGAAAGGAAGAAGAAATCGAAGATCGAAGAGGTTGAGGTTGAAGAAGGATGTCGAGAGCAAATCGAATTGGAGAGTCTTCAAAAAGAGGCCATATTCACTCGGTGGTGGGATCTTCAAGATCAAGCAATGAACTGGTTCGGGAAGAATTGGTAAGATATTTTCATAATATTCCAAGCAATTGAGCGAGATATGTAAGAAGCCCCCAAATGGAGGAAGAAAGTTCCATGGATGCCCTTTGTGGAAGGTAATTTGTTTGACAATTATTATGAAAATTTATGAAATTAGGTATTTTGAGACTTAAACAATTACCGAATGTAAATGTAATTTTTGTGAAGGTTCCGAATCAAAATTGTGGATATTTTAAGTGGGATGGTGATGAAGATGTAAGCTTGAATGAGAATAATGAGATACTAGAAGAACGAGTTGAAGAGTTGATTAGCCTTATACTTAACTTGAATATGGAAGTGAAAAATCTAAAGGAAGTGACGATCGAGAGCAGCAAGGGAATCATCCAAGCAGAGGTATCAAGTGAAGTTAGAGACTTAATTGAAGAGAACAACAAATTAAGGAAGAAATTAGCCAAAGAGAAGGTGAAGGGGGACAAGGCAAATGAGCTAACGAAAGCTTGCAAAAAGAGCTTAAGGGTATAAGGAAGAATGGAAATCGGGGTTGGCTTTATTTGCTTGCAATTGTAGTGGTTGTAGTTGTGTTGGTTAGGTTCATTTAAGAGGTGGAGGGTAGGGTAGGATAAATGGTCTCTTTTGTTGGAAGTTTGGTTGGTGAGAATGTAATGAGGTTGGATATGTATGACCTCTTTTGTTAGCTTATAAAATATTATGTGACAAGTTTAGCACTTATTTGCTTGCTATTTTATGAAATGAAGTTTATGTTTTGTGCTCAGTATGAACTTCACTACAATGAATTTGTTTGCTTGCTATTAGGTTACTTGCAATAAAGGTGTCATATGTTAAGTAGGATGAAAAGCAATATATATAAAATGCATGGAATACGAGTGTAAAGGAAAAGCAAACTATATATCACATAATTAGTCCGAATAATAATATTGGAACATCATAATTGTTATTTACATAAACAAAGCACAAATGACAAGCTTGTGTTGTAATCAAAATGTATAATATGTCTGGCCATACAATTGTTTGCTGACTAAATTAGAAGGATTCATACAAATACAACTAAGTAATAGGCTTAACACAGAGTTAGTTGTCGGCCACGAAGCTTGAGTCAATAAAACCGCTTGCTCAAGCTGAACAGAGGATGAAATGGCACTAGAAGTTGCTTGCAACACTGGGGGAAAAAACAAAAATGTATATCGGTTACTATGGAACATTGGTGGGGGTCTGTTGTGAATGCATTATATGAGTGAAGAAACATACATTATCTTATTGTTGCCTTATGCTTGTTGCACTCGCTTTGCCTTCCTCTTCCCCTTCCTCTACCTCTTCCACTTGCCCTTGTTCTTCCTTTTCCCCTTCTAGTGGAAGGTACAGCAGATTCATGATTGCGAGTTGCATGAAGAGTTGTCAATGGAGTTTTCCTTGGTCTACCAATCCCTCTCCTTTGTGTGGGAACAAGTATTGGTTGCTTGGGCATCCTCATATGGACATGTCCTCTTATTATGACCTATCCTATGGCGGATCTTGCAAGTCATTTCCTTCCCATGTCTAGTCAAGTGACCTGGTCTCTTGGGATCTTCATGAGGATCTTTTCTCCTGTTTTTCTTTGGTCGGCCGGGCATGACTTTGACATTTGGGGGATCTAGAGGTATGTCCATGGGTGGCCAATGTTTTTCCCCAACACATGGTAAGATAAGAAGTTCATATGCTCGCATGTACATTTCCCTTTTGAAATATGGGTGGATGAAGTCATCGACATCTTCTTTCGACCAAGCAAGTATAGGCAATAGCATGGCAACATGGTATTCCAGTTAAATCCCACTTTCTACACGTACATGTTGTAACATTCATGTCTACATGGAGGCTATCAAGTCTATGACTAACCTCAAACACCCTATTTCCGGAAGGGATAGGTAGACAATATCTAAACTCTTCTCTTTTTTTTCAAACTTTGCCCTTATTCTAGGACAAACATCATCATCAACATTTTCAGTTTGTGCTATCTTAACAACAAGCCTTTGCATCAAAGCTAGTCTAATGTCCTCAAGCATGAATATGATATTCTTAGACCTAGCTTAAATTATGTACGCATTGAAAGTTTCAGCCATGTTATTCATGATATAGTCACACTTACTATCTTTACTTACAAAGGCCCCGCAGAAAGTCTTAAGGTTGTGAGCAACAAAGTCATGGGAAACAATGGGGAGACTTTCTTCAGCTCATCCAAGGCAAGGTTGAAGTCAATTTCATTGTATGCCCTTGCTGCATTCCGAACATCAACTTCAACTCCTCTCCCTTGTGTTTTTATGCCGGTTTGCATATATATGTCCGACACAATTTTTGTGCTCTGCCTTAGGGAACACAAGATGTACTGCATGTAGTATGGCCTCAGGTTGAAAGCATCATAATTTCAATATTAGCAAAATATATGTGTGATATTAATATGAAAATATGAACATAAACCAAATTGATGTGGAAGTTGTTGCTTTGTGCATGTCCGATATGATTGTCCACCCACTACCATTTATGCTCTCAATACAAGGTTGAAGTTGGGATAGAAACCAACCCCAACTGTCATTATTCTCTCCCTCTCCTACTGCCCATGCAAGAGGGAACATTTGATTGTTCCCATCAACACATATTGCTGACATTATGGTGCCACCAAGAAATGTTTTAATGAAAGCGACATTTATGCAAATGACATGTCTACAGACTGCCAAAACCCTTTTCCTTAATGCATCTAAACACACAAAGAACCTTTGAAAAATAAGAATTTGTTGTGTTATGGATGGATCATTTTTAGAATGAAAGTGCTGCTGTTGTTTGACCTCCTAAGTTCTTCTATATACCTTCCAAGTTTGCAGTAATAATCTCTCATTGAACCATGCAACAACCTCGCCAGCAGCTTGCCTAATCTTGTAAGCATGCCACTTAGTAATGCATAGGGAAAAATCTTCCTTTACCATGGCTTGAATTTGCTTAGGCGGCAAATGAGGATAGTCTTTAAAGTTCATCAAATAAAACTGAGCAACCCAATAAGATTTCAACTGAGGATTCTTTTGCATGTCTTTGTTGCAGCTTATGTTGATTATCAGCTGATTTCACCGTAAACGTACCCTTTTTCTTATCACATGAGTAGAATACCCTAAACTTGCACTTTTCTTTGCATTGCACAAGCATTTTCCTCCTCTTAGTGTCGACACTCGTGAACTTCACATAATACCCTTGCATCAAAGCATACTTAACGACAACATCCTTGAACTTTTTGTTGTCCCAAAAGTCATGCCAACCTCGCCATTTCAAGGTCTTGAAATTTGTTCTCGTCATCAACTACGTCAAGTTTTCTTCTTTTCTTCAACAACCTACTGCCCTCTTCATCACTTATAGCAGGACTGTTCATCTCAAGCATCGAGTCCTCATACTCACTTTGTCGGTTAGCATGAAATACTTCATCACCATCATCGATCCGCATTACATCTTCATCATTCACTTTCCTTTCATTTCTCTTAAATTGTATCTCTTCTTGACTCTTCGTTGAACTTTTCTCGCATTTCTCTTAATAGTGTGCCACTCTTCATCACTAGTATCCACATCATCCAAGTCTCGTGTCTTTCTCTTCAAACCACTCCTCCCTAAAGAAGCAAAGTCTACCTCACCAATCTTCCTTTTCCCTTTATCCCTACCACACAATGTGCAATCATCTAAATCCTCTTCTTCACTCGGTGGTTGGTAATCACTATTAGTGGAGGATTCACTCATAAATTCTCCCCTAAGTAGCTCATCCCGAGGAATAGGGGAATCGGCCCGGGATCTTCCCAATCATACTCTTCAACAACTGCACTCGCTTTCCCTCTCGCTTCCGTGACGTTTTTTCAACTACAGTGGCTGCCTGTGTTTTTGTTGGTTTTGGGGGACTTTGGGCTTTAGGAGAAGCATGTGCTACTTCTTTTATTTTTGGCCTTTTTTGAGTCTGTAGGGAGGCTGCAGGAGAATGGGCCTCGGAGGGGGCTTTTTGTTTTGGGCTTTAGGGGAAGCAGGTGGTCTTTTAGGTCTGTAGAAGAATGGGCCTCGGAGGGGGCTTTTTTTGTTTTGGGCTTTAGGGAAGCAGTGGTCTTTTGGGTTGTAGGAGAATGGGCCTCGGAGGGGGCTTTTTTGTTTTGGGCTTTAGGGGAGGCAGTGGTCTTTTGAGCCTCAAAGGGGAAGTGCTTGTTTTGGGCTTTAAGGGACCTAGTGGTCTTTCTTGCTTTGTGGTTTTTTGGCCTTTTTGTTGCTGCTTGCCTTTTTGGTTTTAGCCCCAAAGGACTTTGATTTTAGCCCACATTTTTCATTGCCTTTGGGGAGGATGCTTCGCTTCACGATCGGAGACAGAGGGAGGGGCAGGTAAAGGCTGAGCAAGTTCTTCGAGCTCATCAATAGTATGTACAATGTACACATTGGCTTCCTTATGTCCATATATAGCAACCATCATATCCCTAACTTCATCATCACTTTTCACCTCCTCAACCCATAGTCAAAACTTGTCCCGGTATCAAGTAATAAAAATCTTCCACTCTCCATACCCAACCTGTTCTGCTATCCCTTTTAACTCCCAACAACTCAGCCAATCAATATCTACAGGGTATATTGTTCTAGTGCTTCCCCCTTTATACACTACCTTATTGTTATGTACAAACTTGCCCCCATGATGAAGATGCGAGTGTTATCAAATCATCATCCATTTTTTCACTTCATCAAACATAAACAAAACCAACAATAATCCAACCATCATTCAATCATAATTCAAGAAATTAATAACACTAAACAGAGAGTAACCTAATAAGCCAAAAAATTATCACCTAACATTTTCATTCCCCCCAATGCTAACCATAATTCAGGCAAAATTGAAGCTAAAACTTTCAATTTTCCCCAAATTCATATACACCAACAAGTAAACCCTAAATCAAAACCATTACAACATTAACAATTATAAACCCAAATTCACACGCAGTTGCATTTGCGTTTCAATATCATCAATTTCGAACCAAATTAAAGCTACATTCAAGTTTTTCAATTACTCGATCGTTTTCTCAAAGGAGCACGTACCCTCCGATTTCTTCAACCAAAACGTCTCCCACCAACCTCTTGATGATTTTGACACTCGCAAGAATCGTTCTTCGCAATTATACCACGAGAAAGAGATAGATATAACGAGATTTCTACAAAAACCCAAATACAAACAAAGACAGAGAGAGAGAGAAGAGAGACAGAGAGACAGAGGGAAAGAGAGACAGAGAGCGAGAGAGAGATGAAGCCGGATGATGCAATTTATCGGGATGGAGAGTAACGATCGTGGATGAAGCAAGATGCAAACCGTGACGAGCGAGAGATTTGAATGTGAGATACGAAGAGAGAGAGCGATGAGCATGTTTGACAGGAAGAGAGGGAAACAATAAAAGGGTTATGGAGGTTAACTAGCATTGAATTCTAATTACTTTAACGTTTTAATTTTAACTCGTCATTAATCAACCTTTTTATTGTTAATTATTTTTTAAATTATTAATCACTCCTAACTCACACCAAAACCTCTTAATTACAGTTAATTTATTCACTTCGCCGTACACGTGTCTCAAATAATTAACTCTGCCGTCCACGTGTCCGAAAATATTGCCACGTCACTCATATTTCACACCGGAACCTCTTAATTAAATAAAATAGTCTAAAGTGTAATTGTAGCCTTGCACATGAAATGCAAGACTAGATATTTTTAAAAAGTACGATTAAAGGTAAAAAAATTATTTAAATAAAAAATACCAATTTCGACTAAAAAGGGTTTTGAAATATTCTACTGTCAAGAGGGAGTTAGAAAATAATTATTAGGGAGGCCAAATTTGATATATTTTAAGACCAATTTTTAAATTTACTATTTTTAATTAATTTATAGAATTTCTTTATCTATGCTTCTCCGTACAACATAATCAATTATGTTCAATTTACCTTAATATTTTTAACTAACTAAGATATTAATCGATCAATCTAATCTATAACATTTTTAAAACCAACTCATGTCAAAAGGACTTTTGAATATTATATGATTTTTAACTCCTTAACAAGACATGAAAACAAAATTGGGATTCAAATATAAGTTATATAAAATTATCTTTAAAAATCTTCATTAAAATAATTAATATTATCTTATTCACATATAGCAAAAAAGGTAGTTACCAACCGATAAATTTTATAGTGTAAAAAATCTTATAATTCATAATGTAATAAAACAGGGAGTTTAACAAATTAATAGAACTTGAATTAATTAAGATAGAACAAAATAGAAAAATATAAAAGAAGAAAAAATAAATGATGTAAATGATAAAGCAAAACCAAATGGTAAATTTAATGGCCTTTAAATTTTTAATGAATAAAAAATTAAACGTAGAACTTAAAAATAACAAAATAAAATCATCATCTTTCACATGGCTAATTATCATCTACATAATACTTCTTTACCTTAATTTAGTTGGAATATTCCAATATATATATTTTGAGCATAGTGGGGGCACGGCCCAAACTGGCCCCATCTACCTTTGCCCCTAACTATCATGTTTCAACAATAATATTTTTCTAAAATGATATTATATGTCATTATCTAGATAATATTAATAGAATATATTTTCTTTAACTTCAATAGTAAGACACATTATTAAATAAATTTTCTATATATTATCATTAAATATAAAATATTATGTACTTTTAGCTAGATAACATTAACATAATATTAATAAAATTAAAGCTATAAGTTTAGTTAATATTAAATAATTTACATGGAAATTTTTAATAATAATTATTATAAGAAAATATAGTATAAGTATTGTATTGACTTCTATAGGTCATATTTAATAAAATTTTTATCCTTTAAGATCGGAAGTGGATGTACCACAATATGAGTGATCCGATACCTATTTATCGATTTTTAAAAAAATGAATAAAAATCGTTTAAAAATTTTTCAAGAAAACTTTTAAAAATTAATGAATATTCAATAAAATTCATAAAATTTTGAATGGGACATGTATAAATAACATTTTGAATACATTATCTAATTTCTTTATAAATGATAAAAATCGACTCGATTTCTTAATATTTAATAAACTAAACGTCTTATTTTTTAATAACTATTTTCTTTAATTTAAAATTCGTGTTAAAACACAAACATAAATTAATATATTATTAAAATTATAAAGATATATTGTGAAACGGGAGGGATCACTTCTTTAAACTTCTCATAATCATAAAAACAAGACAAGTTAAAATTTATTTCATAATCCCAAACAATAAAATCAGTGTGAATTCTTTCAAAAAAAAAAAAAAAACCAGTGTGAATAAATTAACAGAAGAAACAATTTCCTGTAGGAAGCACATGAAGTACCCAACAGAGACAGAGAGAGAGGTAGCGCTTGCATTTCAAGAGTTCCCATGGCATTTCATAAGAAGCATCTTCATCTTCTTCTTTTTCACGCTAATTCTCCTGGTATTCTTCTTCATCAGTCTCCTTTCTTCTCAGCCCTTCAATTTTTATTTCATTTCCGAAATTACGCCAATTCTCCTTCTGATGACCCCCAACTCGTCCTCCAGTCCGTTCGAAGACAGTCCAAGTTGGGCTTTTCCAATGTCGACCATGCCCTCTCTCTCTTTCATCGTATGACCTCTTTGGATCCTCTCCCTTCTATCATTGATTTCAATCAACTCTTTACTGCCATGTCCAAGATCAAACCCCACCCTCCCTACTCCACCATTCTCTCCCTCTCCTGGCATCTCGAGCTCTCTGGCCTCCGTCCTAATCAATATACCACTGGCATTCTCACCACTTGTTACTGTCACTTGGGACAAGTCAATTTCGGCTTCTCCCTTCTCGCTAAGCTCCTTAAGCTTGGGTTTCCCTTTGATGTTGTCATGTTCAATACCCTAATCAATGGCCTTATTCATAATGACCGCTTGGATCAAGCAGTCAAACTATTGGACAAGATTGTCAAGCTAGGCTTTCAACCTACCAGAGTTACGTATGGTGCTATGGCCAAAGGTCTTTGCAAAATTGGGGACAATGCCGGTGCTCTCCACTTGCTTCGCAAAATGAAGGCTGGCATTTGCAAACCAGATATTGTCATATACAGCACCATCATCGACAGCCTCTGTAAGGACAAGTTATTGCCTCAGGCACTCAAACTCTTCTCTGAGATGAAAAGCAGTGGCATTTCAGCTGATGTTGTCACTTATAATTCTCTTATTCGAGGAATGTGTGGTTTGGGCCTGTGGGAAGATGTCGAGGCATTGTTGAATCAGATGTTTGAGGACAACATAGCACTGGATGTTGAGACCTACAATATGTTGATTGACATGTTCTGCAAGGAAGGATGGGTTGATGAAGCACGAGCTCTGCTTGAGTTTATGATTAGTCGAGGTGTGGTTCCTGATATCATTACTTACAATTCACTCCTGGATGGATACTGTTTGCGTGGCCAAATGGAGGAGGCATTGAACCTCATTGAGGTCATGGAGAGAAATGGTTGCAGACCCAATGTTGTGACATTCAATACTTTGATAAATGGATACTGCAAGAGCCGAAGAATCGAAGAAGCACTCAACATATTCCAGGAAATGTGTGACAAAGGGATTGGCTCCAACATTGTGGCACTTAACACTCTTATAGATGCTTTGATCAAGAACAATGAGTTCCAATTGGCTCACAAGCTTTTCAAGCAAATGGAAGCTCATGGGCCAGCTCCAGATTTAGTTTGTTATGGTTCGTTGCTTGATGGTATGTTTAAAAATTCCAAAGTTGATGAAGCCATTGCATTGGGGAGGGAATTGGAGATTAGTGGACCAGCCCCCGATATTGTCACCCATAACATACTGATTGATGGCTTGTGTGAGGCTGGTAGATTAGAAGAAGCAACTGATGTCTTTTCTCATATACAAGCTAAAGGCTTGCATGCAAACAAGCATACATACAATATAATGATCAAAGGACTTTGTCGAAAAGGGTTTATGAATGATGCTATTGAGCTTCTAAAGAAAATGGAGGGCAACAATTGTTCTCCTGATGATCGCACCTACAATACTCTGATCAAAGGTTTTCTTCGGGTTAACAATGTTAGAAAGGCTTTGGAGCTTGTCAGCATCATGACTAGTAAAGGCTTCACAGCTGATAATCACACCTTTTCTTTGTTTGTTCACTTGCTTTCTGCTCATAATGTTACCAGTGAAGACAGTGCATTGCTTCAGAAATTTTTTGAGAACTGAGAATGGGGATTAATGGTCTTATGCTATCAATGTGAAGCTTGTCTTGAGTGTAAAAGCTGCATCTAACAAAATTGTGAGGCATAATTGAAGGTGAGTGTATCGTGCAAGAGGATGCAAGAGGCCAAACAACAAACAACTTGGCCTACAGAAGCTACTATGTCAGTGAAATTTGGCGTTTGGTGTGACGGTTTCATTGTAAAAATATCCTTGATGTTTATGTCCTGGTCATCATGTTGAATTTCGGGAGGTTGTTTAATTATTTATTTACCTATTCGTTGAAGTTCTGAACATGATGATCTCTCCTTTCATTGAGTTTGCATGTGCTGCAGGTGTAATTGTAGAAGAATCTTCTCCATATTCAAACAATATATCAGAAAAATTGTACGTAGGTGTCCAATGACTTGCATTTAGTTCCAACTTCCATCAGAGGGGATGCTTGCACAGAATATTTAAGAGCCTATTTACTTGTGCTAGTATAAACTTTCACCTGATTTTTCTTTCTTTTCTAGATGTTGGATTGTCAATTTTTGTTGCTCTTGCAAAGAACGTAGCTCAATTTTGCAGAAGCATAGAGGACATGTCTGTACTAAATGGTGCTTCGCTTTATCTTTTCGTGCTTATGAAGTGATTCCTATCTTAAAAGCCCCCTGGTTACTTGTAGTCTTAGAGATACATAACAAACCTATCTATGATAGTTCCTCCCCCCACCATATATACTAAGTAGGACAACATGTCAATTGTTGGGAGATAGATCTAAAAGTTGTAGACAAAATTTGTCTCAACCTCAACCTTATACATAGTTTGTAGCACTATTTAGCTTAGCCTGAGTCCGGAAGTGACCAGATTGGGTTGAACAGTCATAGTTTGTAGCATTATTTAGCTTGTGTCATGAACTTAGCCCTATGATACTGCAAGGAAAATTCAGCTTGTACACCACAATTCACGCCAAATCTTCCTGGTTTAGTTTTATGAACCTGTTCTGTTCATTCTCTCAAATGACAATGCAAGTTTTCCCCCTTCTCTTGGTGACTGGGTAGGTGTTTCTTTTTAATCGCATGTGGGTGCTGTCTTTTTGGTTTAAATTTTGATGTTTATGCCAGTTGATATGTTCTTATCAAGGGTCATGGTAATAATTGTTTAGTTTGATTATGTTTATTGAAATAACCTCACAGTCTTTGTGTAACTGGTATTGTATGGTGTATGTGTATCAGCTGGCCTTGCCTCTTTATGTTGTGGTTATATCTGTTGCATATAAGTTATTTCAATGCTGGGTTTGATTCTAACTTGTGTCCTTTTTGATACGGTATCTAATTTCATCTCCGCGATTTCATTGCAGTACCACTTCTGTCTTAAATTTGCAGTATGAGTGGCAGTGTTGCCGTCTTTCTTTGCTTTCGACGCTGTTTACTAGGAAATCACAGGTAATGTGCATTCTAACCTATTCTTTTTGGAGTTACCGGCTCATAGTTTTAGGAATGCTTTAAAGACCTTCCAAGGATTGAGTATGGGGGCTTGTTTATTACACTTGCCATCAATTCTTTTAATAATATGTAGCACTTCTGATTCCTGTGGGTACGGCAAGGAACATTACCGTTGATTGAAATGAGAAATGTTGACCTAATTGGTCATACACATTCCCCTCCTCAAATAAAGTACCCATACATTATGGTTTACAGTAATAAATGCATATGCTTGAGAAGTGTTGGGGTTTTTTGATAATGGAGGGGGAGGGGAGGAATCACACCTGAAAGCAGTAGGCAAATCATCAGGATAAGGAGGATCAGGAGCCATCCTGCAAGGAACAGTATTTCTCCAGTTGGTAAGTCTACAAATCAAAATTACTATTATATATCATTACCCTACTATAATCCCTTGAGTACTATCCTTTTCCAAATCTCAACATCTTGCTCGAGAAACCTCCTTATTCCATCTATCACTGAAGTTTGGTCTGATTATTTTCATCATAATACGTAATGATGTATGAGAATATGATGATAGCAGGTTTTTCCGTTGGATGATCTAATTGCTTCTAGCTTCCAATGGCTTAATTGGCTGTGTAACACCCCCCCACACACACACGAGTGCTCCACTTTTAAGGATTCTGTTTTTAAGTCCCCAGAGTTAGCCTCCAATTTATCCAATTTACTAAGGACCAGTAATGCTGAATTTAAATCTCTTCAGTTTTGTTCTTTGTGCTCTGTCTATTATAGGGTACTTCTATTCCTACTTGGCAGCAATTACAAGATCATGACTTCCCAAGCAAGTTTATGAGTCGTTCTATTAGTATTTTGACTCCTATGTCCTATCCAGGAGAAAGATACATAAAAGATCGGGTTTTTGAACAATTTGAATCTCTTAACAGAACATCAGACTAAGTCAGGCTTAGCCAATTGAATTTCATCAATCACCCGTAGACCTTCCTAGAATCCACATTGAAGATAACTCCTGGATTCCAGGCTTCCAGCTGATACTGTAACATTTTTTTCTCCCTTGGACTATCTTTTGTATGAGGCATGCAGTTCATGCAGAATGCATCATGATGCCTTGCACCTCTATCATTTTGATAAGTTTTCAAATTTCAACTGACCTCGTATTTCTCCATTTCTAAGCTTGGCCTCCCTTTCAATTTAGCCTGAAATATAGGACTCCTGGACTGTGTAATATGAATATCATAGTCTTGTTGAAAAAGTTAAGAGAAACCTATAACATTGGATGCCATTATCACTCTGATTGTTTTTAAAAAAAAATAAAAATAAAATTTGGAACATATAAAATTTGATGTTTCATAACCAGTGAAAAATGGACAAGCTATTACCAGTTTTGCAATCTGATACAAAAGGAAGGTAGAAATATTAGCAAACATAAGAATTAGAGCACCAAAATTTTGGCCAGTGTATTTCACTACTTTGTCCTCAGTTTATTGTAGGGTTGCGAGGCAATGCATTCCAAAGCTACATCCAACAAAACAGGCTTCTTTGGCATTGAATTATAGGGTAAGGCTATTTACTTTTAGCCCCTTTTGTGTATCTGACTTTGCCCATGGGATTTGGGTATTCTGAGTTTGTTCTTGGGTCAGACCACCAACATATAAAATTTGATGTTTCATAACTAGCGAAAAATGAATAAGCTATTATCATATTTTGCAATCGGATACAGAAGGAAGGAAGGTAGAAAGATTAGCAAACATAAGAATTAGAGCACATAAATTTTGGCCAGTGTATTTCACTAATTTGTCCTCCTTTTGTTGTAGGGTTGCGAGCCAATGCAACAAAACAGCCTTCTTTGACATTGAATTATAAGGTAAGGTTCTTCACTTTTAACCCCTTTTGTGTATCTGACTTTGCCCATGGGATTTGGGTATTCTGAGTTTGTTCTCGGGTGAGACCACCATGATGCTCGACTCTCATAAGCAGTACTAAAGCTGTTGAGATTGCTCATGAGGGTATCGCTGGAAAGATTTTAACGCACAAAAGAAGGTTTGTGATGAACTCAATGACACTCATTTCAAAAGGGTGGAGCGGAACATACATTCTACATACTAAAAAACAGACAAGAGATAAGAGAAGTTACTGTAGATTGAAGAGTTTTGGAAAATTGGTATTTGTTGTCATGAAGGGCGATATTGGTTCATGGCAAGCTCAATTGTGAGAGAGAATGATCGGTCATTTCGGACAGCTGACTTTGGCGGACTCTCTCTCTATCTTTCTCTGCTCACTTTCACTTTGGCACTCCATCTCTCTTTACTTTGCTACTGTTGGGTTCCCCTCCCTACACCTTGAGCTTAGTTTTCCTTTTGATTGTTCTCTCTCTCTTTTGCCTTCTTTACTCCTGCTCGGTTGGTTCTTAGATGCTAAATATTGTTTGTGTGTTTGTGTTGTGATTCTGGAAAGATTTTTAAAGCAAGGGAGAATTAGGATGGATTGCATGAGATGGAATTGCTTGTGTTGGAGGGGAAGAGTTGAGTTAGGTTGGGTTTTCTGTGAGTTGATGGCCTTAATGTTTCTTGGTTTTTTCCTTTCCCTGTCTGATGTGTCTCCATCTTTTCATTGCCCTATTTTGTTTTTAGTTTTTGAAGAATTAGGGCAAGTTTGTTTCTGTACTCATTGATTTTCTTTGTCGGGTCATTGTAAAGTGGTTTTGTTGCATTTGATCTTAGAACTACGTGCTTCTCTCTCTCTCTATCTTTCGTGTTGGTATTGACATCACTCACTATAGAAAAGATTGAAACAGAAGGAAAGAAGAAATAAAGATGAGCGCTTTCTACTTTTAGAAAAAATGATAGTCAAAATGTTTTTTTTTTTTTTTTTTTGTAATTTATTGTTCTCAATTATGTGGTTGGGGCTTGTAACTTTCCCGGTGGTACTATGAGGAGATATTTGTCAAGGGTCAGTGGGAAATGGAGGAATGGGTTGCTGAATGGCACATATATAGAGAATGCTGTAAGTTTTCTTCTTTCTTTGCCATTTTCTCTACATGATGATACCAATGTAATTGATGAATTTGCTTGTGATCTCATGTGCATTCTTTTCTATACATATGTGGACTCTTTTCTATACATTTGACGGTAGGAGGCGCCGCCAATTTGATCACGAGGATGAGTAGCACTTAGAAATGCGGTCGATCCTGGGGTGATGAACACTGAAGTTGAGGAGGGTTCTATCAAAGATGAAGAGGATGACTATGCAGGTTTCTCTCTTAGCTCTCTCTCTATATCAAACATTAGTAATCTCTCAATTTTTCCATTGTTTTTGATTTTATTTGCATATTTTTATTCTTACTATATTTATTATTCTTTAGAAGTGATAATTACTTATATCAATTGTGTGATTTAGAATTTTTGAGCTAAGCCTTTATTACCTTATTAATGGGCCTACGTTCAATTTTCATGTACTACATAATGTTTTGGTAAAACTTAAGGAAATTGAAAACTGAAATGTGATAAAATTGGGGCAGCAATTGTTTGGGCTAAGGTAAGGACTAAATTTTGGTGTCATAGGCCAAAGCCTTTCCAATTGAACCCCTCTGCCCCCCTCTATATATGAGTTTTTTTTTTCAAAAAAAAAATAACCTTGTTCTTCTCTAGATATTATTTTTGAAAATTTGAGATTTGTTATCTAATTGTGTAGTAATAGATGTCTGTTGTGCTCATACTAGCCTTTGTAATTTATCATTCACATTCCTATTGGTTGATCAGTTTATCAATTTCCAGTTGTTTCTTCTCTCTCCATTTCTAGGTTTAAGCCTTTTGCTGTCATTCTTTGTTGTTGTGCCACTTGTTTAGGTTATTTGAAAATTCGAATGCAGATGCCCCACACTTCTTTGGAGTACAAATTTGGATATTGTGTAAATTTGCCTCAGTTAAATTCTTTCGTTAACAGAAAACTCAACTTGTTTGGCGTGCAAATATAAATTCATTGGTTTTTCTTGTGAATGGGTAAGCTTTTCGTTACTTATCTAAGTTAAGCTAGCGTTTTCTACTTTCCAGTTCTGTGTGATTTATATGTGTATTTGATTTTTTCCGTTCCTCTTGTTTGCTCTTTTCCTGTTCACAAGTTTTGGGCTCCTTAGTTGGTGGTGTAATTAGTTATGCCTATTTTTTGGGCTATTGCACAAGAAGTGCGCTTGAAATGGAGTTTGTATCTTGAAGCTGAAGCCTTTGAAATCCCATTTCTTATGATTGAATGTTTTTGGGGGAGGGGGTGATGGTAAAAGATTGAGCTAAGAGTTTGAGGGGTACAGAGAGGACTGCTGACATAACTGTTCATCTACTTGAGAATCGAACCCCCAACAAATGTGGGTAATGGATGCTCTAGCCTGTGGAGACCCTTGATTTTTGTAGTTGTCCGTTGGGAGATCGAGTGGGTGAGACAAAAACTACTGGCAATGGGTCGTAAGCCATTGAACACAAGGTTTATTGGACATTGCAGGACCGTCAGGTTTCTGAATGTTGTATGCACCAGCATTTCATGCTTCACAGTGCAAGATATGGTAGATCCAGGTAAAAGTAGTGTTTTAGCTCAAAACTTCTATTATACTATTCCTTTAACTATTCATGAATGCTGATTTCAGTGGTTAATGTCTGTTAAATAGCATCTTTCTGTGTTGCAGTGCATTATTCAAACAAGGATTCATATTCAGGGAGTTTTCTCGCTCCTGCCCTTAGCCTCAACAACTCCAAAGCTTCCTCCAGATGGCCGCGAAATTTAGCTTCAGAGGTTTGTAATTTGCAAACAGATTAGTGGCAAACTCCATGTCAGAGATTCCTTAATGGAGTTGAAAGCAAGAGTAGTAAAAACACTTTTGATACAGCTCAAGCGCATTGAGTTGGTTAACTTCATCTGTAGAATTGTATCAAAATAGGATGTTTCAGAATTTTCTGGCGCTTGTTTTTAGTGATAATTGAAATTACCAAATTTTGATAAACAAAGGAAAAGAATGATGAGAATTTGTCATGTGTACAAGTTAGGAAGCAACAATGTAGCATTTGTAGTGTAATATAAGGCATAAATGAATAATAAGACTATTAAATTCAACACATATATTCATGGATTATACTTTTTATGTCTTTAAATTTACATAGGCATAGGGTTCATGTTGACATATTTGTTTGGAATAAGTTGGCTGGTTCTGATATTGCGGATTAAAGTTTATCTTTTTTCTGTATCGAATGGCTAAAACCTAAATGTATATAATGAATACAACACAAAAATGTTAAACGAGAAAAGATAATATGTTGGTCATCTCTCTTTACAAGATTTAAGACAAAAATTCTACATTTGTGACACTTATTGAGTGCGCTCACAACACTAAGGCCTGTTCATTTCAGCCTTTGGACAACATTTGATAACCGATAATCGTTCATAAATGTTGATAGCTTATAGCCACTCTCTCTAACCAATATTTGTTATCTCTGAGTTGCTCACCTCCACCATCGTACCCCCTCCTCTGGTCTGGTTTGGTATCTGGCGATGGCATCGCTGGCCCCCTTGATGACGCCTCCAAATCAGATTTTGGGTTTCAATTTTGACTACATGTTTTATCATTCGGTTTTAAAATTTTGTTCTGTTGTGTGAAAGTACTCATGTTTGGCGTAATTGTGGCAGAGCGAGGGAGGAAAAGGGGCTACTTATGTGCTTTACTTTTGTCATGAAATGGCTTCTCCTCCATAAAATTTTGTCAAAATTTAGTTGGGTTTCTGTTCAACTCTAATTCTCCAGTTCAGTAATTTTAATTTTAATTTTAGCTTGTTTTTTATTTAATTTCTGTGTTGGCAGGGATGACTAGCATAATATATTAAATATGTAGGTTTTGATGGCTTAGTTGATTGGAAAAATGTCCCCACATTACCCAGATTTCTTGGTTCAAGTGTGGTTTTTGGGAATTAATGACAAGTCTGATATTAACTTTTTCTGTTGAAAAATGTAGGAATCTATGAAGATGACTCAACAAGATGTGGAGGAATATGATGCCTCTGATAACTTCAAGAGTCCTACTAGGGTAATCAAAGAATGGGGGCTGACATGTTTGAAGAATCCTACCAGAGTAATTTAGGTAATGTGCCGGCATGTGAGGAAGAACTGGTGCCAAAAGTAGGTTTGACATTCGATGATTTGGAACAATGCGAGAAATTCTACACAGCTGATGCTCATCATATCAGGTTTAATGTCTGTAAGTCATCTAGTAAAAAGGACAAACAAAGAGTTGAGAAATACATGTACTTTATTTGTTCAAATCAGGGATTCAAACAAAATTCTGTAAGTGCTCAATGAGTTGTTCTATTTACATGTGCTAATGCCGGGTTTAGTGCCTTGTTGAAGCCATTTACTTGTGCTGATGTCGTTCCTAGTAAAGCTCACCGTTTCATCAAGGACCAAGTAGGTGGTTTGGAAAGTGTTGCATTCTCTAAACATGCTTTCAGCAATTGTCAGGGGATTTAAAAGCATACATAA
>JAITYX010000047.1:2952500-2980000 GCA_021018815.1 Talinum fruticosum | reverse complement strand
CCGATGCAAACATTTAAAATTCCAAGCTCAGTATGTGATGATGTGGATAAGAAAGTTAGAAGATTTCTTTGGGGTGGAACTAACTCCAAGAGGAAGGTGCATTTGGTTTCTTGGAACAAGGTGACCAAGGAAAAGAAAGATGAGGGACTTGGTATTAGGGCCATGAAGCAACTTAAACAATGCTTGCCTCATGAAATTGGGTTGTCAAGAACCAAACTCTCTTTGGACCTGTATTTTGAGATTTAAATATAACAATGGTTCACTAGGGAGAACCCTAACTGCTAGAGGTAACACCTCCAATACCTGGAGAGTTTTGGTGGAATACTTTGACAAACTCCAAGAAGGTAGGGTCATGGCGCTGGGTGATGGTCATTCCACCTGCTTCGGAGTGACTGAAGGGCGGATGAGAGACCACTCTCTAAGTTTACTCTAAGTCCCCTTAACTCCTCGAATCGGCTCTCAAAGTCGGCGACTCACTGGGACCAAAACTCGGGCTGGAAATGGGAGGAATTTGCTAGCAAGTTACTCGAACCAAATTCTCTAACGCATCGCCTCCTTTGAGGTGGCTGAAGAGGGGACCGATGACAATTTTTTCTAGAGAGCCAACCCATTAGGTGAATTCTCGGTAAAGTCCGCTTTTACCTTTGTTTCTAGAGATAATGAAGACACAGTCGAACGGACTGGAGATGGGTATGGAAATGCCGGTTTCCTCAAAGAATGTGTATGTTCCTTTGGCTGGCCCTTCAAGATAGACTCATGACAAATTTTAATAGATTCAAGAGTGGCCTTATGACTTAACCAAATTGTCACATCTGCGAAGCGGACGTAGAAGATGCAGGCCATATCCTTTGTGACTGCACTATAGTTAGCATGATTTGGCAGTATAACTTGACAACACAGGATTCATCACCTCTTGGAATGAATGGATCGAGATGAATGTGAAAACGAGAGGTAACAACCCACTTTGGACCATAAAATTCTTGACCGCCCTGTGGTACCTCTGGAAATGGAGATGTGCCTATTTCTTTGGGAACAAAGAATCCGGATTGACAAAGTGGGATTCATTTTGCATAAGACAAAAGAATTCATGGAAGGTTAGGATAAAAATGGACTTGAATATGAACAAAACAACGTGGCTAGAAGAGAATTATTGGTGGGTTGGGAGACACCACCAAGTGGTTGGGTTTTATTGAACACATATGGGGCCTTAAAAAGGCAACCTAAGCCCAACAACAGGTGGAGTCCTAAAAGTTGATAAAGGAGAATACCTTATAGGTTATATGGAGAACTTCGATATTTGCACATCGGTCATGACAAAATTAAAGCGAGTTTGGAGAGGTCTTCGGGTGGCTCGCAATTTAGGATTTAAGAAGGTTTGGCTTAAACTAGACTTCCTCATTGTAGTGGGCATGTTGATAGGAGTCCAAACTAGCAACACTCGGTTTGTGCCTATCATTAAACAATGCAACGACATAATGGACAAAAATGACTGGGAGATCAAAATCACCCACTTGTTTCGGGGAGGCGAATCAAGTTGCAAACATATTAGCTAATTTAAGTGTTGGCCAAGGAGTGGGATTCTATTCCCTCCAATCTCCTCCTAGAAGTATTCGTGATTTGTTATATGCGAGATATTGTAGGAACCTCTTGGTCCAGATTTATCAATAATTAATCAAATTACTCTTGGGCTTTGGCCCTCTTCCGCATAAAAAAATCATTATAACATAAATTTTTAAAGGAAAATATTTCCAATACAATAAATCATATTTGTTAGGATTACTACTTTATTTTATTTTTTGGATAGAAAGATAAATTTCATTAATAAAAAACCATATGTCATCTATAAATATAATTTATAACGAGAATAAACCTAAAATATCAAAACAAATCTCTATTTTGAAAAAATTAATAGTAAATATAGCTTTGTTTGGTTCTATACTTGCAAAATAAACAGTGTTTTTCAACTTCAATATGTCTTTCCCGAACATTTAAGTGCTATTGTATAACTTCATATAATAGATCTCTCCGTGATATAATAGATCCAGACCTAAAGAAACATCACTTGATTGAGCCATATGAAATTTTATTGTTGAATTATTCCAAATCAAAATCAATGACACTAATTAATAAAAATATCAAAAATATACTTTCCAATTGAACTAATAATCCTAATAAAACTTGCACGTATTGGCAAAAGAAATAACTCATATAAAGGCAAGAAACAAGACTCTCACAATCTCCACGTGTATTGCTTGCCCTCTTCGCAACTCGTAGGAGCTACGAGGGGCAATGTAGAGAGATAAAATAGAGAGAGAAAGCTTCCCCTTGTAAAAATGGCAAGGAAAGTTTGCAAAACAAACAAAAATCCGGGACAAATCATAGTCCCTACTTCCAACAAGGACAACGAGCTAGCGAATAACCTCTCAAATGGCATCGAGAAGGAAGTTATTATCGAAGCCAATGGCATAGTAGCGAGATGAAACAAGATCGCCCCAAAGAGAACCCTCGCCAACCCGACCTAAGGCATCACAAGCTGATTTTTTAGAATGGATTGATGCATTAAGAAGGAAACGCGAAACCCAATCATGGGCAGATCAAATGGATACAGAAGATAATTCGGCAAGAGCAGTTGAAGGGTCAAACATAGGGCATAAGCTGAGCTTCGTTCCTCCCTTGACTCACAGTGGTATGCAAATTCAATGCATTAATGAAAAATGATATTGAAATTGAGATTGAGTACTGGTCATCATCAATTATATGTTTTATACTAGGAGCAAACCCCCACTAGCTGTAATGTCGGGTTTCTTCAACCGAATTTGGGGATCTAGGGGTTTTGACATGGCCATTGCTAAGAAAAGGGGTGTGTTCATAGCCGATTCCATTTAGTGATGAAACGCGATGAGGTTCTCAAGAATAACTTCATTTATTTTGATAAGAAACCACTAGTCATGCACCCATGGGCAATTGGACAGCCAACGGAGAGGGATGAAATAGCAAAAAATTCCAACGTGGGTAAAATTTCACCATCCGGACCTCAAATTCTAGAGCATAGATGGATTAAGCAAAATAGCAAGCCTAGTTGGAAGACCTCTAGCAACCGACAGAGACACTCAAAACAAATCTAAGGCAACTTTTGCGCGAGTACTCATTGAAATGGATTTAGGGAAAGATTTTAAGGATGAGATTACCTTCATGGATGAGAAGGCCGAGCTGATACATCGGATGGTAGAATATGAATGGAATTCGGTGAAATGTGATTTTTGCAAACAGTTTGCACATGTGACTAGCTAGTACAGGAAAAAGACTGTGAGGGTGTGGAGAAGGAAGGAGATAGTACCTGAACCCCAGGGTGTACAAGACCCTCAACCAATACAGGAAGCTATACCACGGCAATCGTGTAGCAGGTAAACACAACCAGATACACAGCATGCTAAGCAGCAGGTAGAAATGCATGAGGAAGAGCACATAGATGCCATAATTACAAACATCGTCTAGGTAATTCCTAATACATGTGTTACACCATAGCATATGATGTCATTGTAGAATAGTTTTGGTTCTTTACACCCCGATCATGGATAGAGTGTGCTTTTGGAACGTGCGAGGTCTTAATGGACCAAATAAGCAAAGTGCGATTCAGCACATGTTTAGAAATAATAAATGTAGTGTTATGGGTCTATCCGAGACTAAAACATTAAGAAATAATGAGAATGAAATCAAAAAGCCCTGGGGTAGGGAATGGAAGCAATCACAAATGCTACTAATGACTGAAAGAAGTAGAATATGGCTTATATGAGACCCTAGATTGGTGGCTATTAGTGCGGTGTCTTTGCATAGACAATTTATACATGCAAAAGCAGATGCTTATGGGATTTCCTTTGCCATTACAGTAGTGTATGGTGATAATGATCCCGAGTGTCGAAAGAGCTTTGGGCTGAAGTACAAAATATACAATCCCAAATAGATTGTCCATGAATCATTGGGGGGGACTTCAATGCGTTACGAGAACCGATGAGAGAATAGGTGGAGATCATGTGGTTGTAGCAGAGACTATGGATTTTAATCAATGGATGGTGGAATGTCAACTTCAAGAGATGAGACACACAGGGCATAAATTCACATGGAGCAATAAGTAGAAGGACAAAAGAGTGTTCTTCAAAGTTGACAGAGTGTTTATAAATGAAGCAGGGCTACTACAATTTCCTAATGCTAACCACATGGTGCTAAATGAGGGGGTCTCGGATCACTGCCCGTTATTGGTCAACTTGGAGGAGGCAAGGAACAAAAGGAAAAAAGATTCAAATATTACAATATGTGGAGTACAAGTGAAGCATTCCCGCAAATTGTAAAGGAGAAATGGGATATGCAATATGAAGGTTCCGCAAAGTTTTAGGTGAGAAGAAAACTGAAAAATCGAAGAACCATTTACATGTTCTAAATGTTCACCATCATGTAAAGGTGCAAGAAGCTAAAGATAGGCTAGATATGGCACAAAATGTAATACATTGTGATCCACTCAACACCGAACCGTATAACACGGAAAGGGAGGCAGAGAAAGTCTATAATTCTTTATGCGAGGCAGAAAGGATGTTTTTCCTAGAAAGAACAAAGGAGATATGACTCAAAAAAGGGGACCAAAACACTAAGTACTTCTTTGCATGGCTAGCTAACGGGCAGTACTCGGATGGACCGTAGGCTCTGGAATAAAGAGGGCAAAATAGAGTATGATCGGGAGAAAATTGGGGGATCTTAGTTAACCACTTTGAAAAATTCCTAGAAAAGAAAGATGCAGCATAACAAATGTCCCTTAAAGTAATACTACAAGGAAAATGCCTTGAAATTGCTCAAGCAACTTGAAATAGTGAAACCAGTCAATGATGAAGAGATAAAACAAGCTATGTTCAGCATTGATAGCACAAAGAGCCCGGTCCGGATGGGTATGGGTATGGGTATAGGAGTGGGCTCTTCAAGAAAAGTTGGCAAATTGTGGGGAAGTACATATGTAATGTTGTGCAAGACTTTTTTAAACAGGTAAGTTCGTTGAAACAAGTTAATACAACGAGTCTTAGCAATGGGACCTAAAGTAGCTAATCCTACCAAACCTGTTGATCCGAGGCATATTGCATGCTACAATACTATATATAAATGCATCTCCAAAATAATATCCAACAGATTGAGAGGTGTACTACCGGACCTGGTAGATGAAACACGAGGTGCATTCATCCCGGGGAGATCAATTATGCATAATGTACTAATATGTGCTAACTCGTTGAGATATAATAAGAGGAAAAGAGTAACACGAAGATGCATGATGAAGATAGATTTAAAGAAAGCATATGATTCGGTGAACTAGAGTTTTATTGAAAAGTTGCTACTAGGCTTTGGTTTTCCCTACAGCTTTGTCAAAGTTATCATGTGTCTGCATTACAGACACCTAGTTTCTCAATACGAGATAAATGGAGATCTCCATGGATACTTCTAAAGTGGCAGGGGTTTGAAACAAGGAGAACTAATGTCCCCACTTATTTTTGTCTTAGTTATGGAATATCTACAAAGAGCTATCAAAGTTGCCATTGCACAAAATGAATTCAAATACCATCCTGATTACAAAAGAATATGGCTGAGCACTCTGAGTTTTGTTGATGATCTTTTGCTCTTCTACAAGGTAGATATTCAAAGTGTGACAATACTACAAACTGCTTTCAAACATTTTTAGAGGTTTCAAGGCTGGAACCTAACCTGGATAAGTCACGAGATAATGCTTGCTGGTGTGGAAAATCATATGGCAGAAAAACTTACTAGCCTCGATTGGCTATAGGGCTGGAGAAATACCATTTAGGTACCTAGGGGTACCTATGAAGGCTCAAAGATTATCCAAAAATGACTTCCAAGGGCTAGTTAATAAGATCAATTCTAAAATGAGATTATGGCCAGTGCAGAGATTATCCTATGCTGGCAAGGTGTTGTCATAAATTCGAGTGCTACTTAGCATGTTTACTTATTGGAGCCAAATGTTCATAATCCCTAAGGCTATCACCAAGAAATTCAATGTAGGAGATTTTTGTGGAATAGCACTAACGAAAAGGGTAAGCTGGCACTAATAGTGTGGAAGACAATATGCTTACCAAAAAAGAAAGAGGAATGGAGATTAGAGATTTTAATGCAAAAACACTCGCTTTAGTGTTTAAATTGATATGGGCTATAGCCCAAAAGGAGTACAACTTATGGGTGAGGTGGGTTCACCATTACTATATGAAAGGTGAATCTATATGGCAATGCACCCCTAAAAACAATGCTAGTTGGTGCTGGAGAAAGCTACTCGGGGTGAGAGATGGAATGAGGACAGGTGTTGATACAAGCGAGAGGGGTGTGGAGACAAACTGGAAAGCATAGATACACAGCTCAGCAAAGCTATGAGTTGATAAGGCCTAGGCGCCAAAAGGTAGAATGGCACGAAGTTGATATGAAGCAAACCAAACATACTAAAGTGTTCATTCATAAGCTGGTTGGCACACCAACAAAAGCTTTTGACAAAAGACAGAATGGCAGAGATGCATATTGCAGTCGACACACAATGTGTATTGTGCAATGATAACGAGAGGAATCACACAAACATCTTTACTTTGAATGCCCTTATACACAAGTTTTATACCAAAAGGTAACTTATAATCATATAAAATGGAGACTAAACAACCTGACTTGGGGAGATTGGCAAGCCGAGGTACTGCAGGCAAGGAGAACATGCAAAACAAAGGGACTCGATGAAGTTAAGCCTAGCCGTCTGCATCTACAACTATTAGAGAGAAACAAATAGAAGAGTATTTACACATACGAGCAAAGAAACACAGGCTATAGTACTAGAATGTGGTAGAATGATAACATGTAGAAGCAAGAACCGATGATGTTCTTTACATAGCCGAGGTATGCCGTGTGTGAGTTGTAATGTTACGCTTTAATGATCAATAAAAAGACCTAACCTTTTACCAAAAAAAAATACAAGACTCTCACAAGAAGGAAAGAAACTCTAACTCTCACTAAAAAGGAAAGAAACACAAACTCTCACAAGGAGGAGATAAATCCAAACTTTCACAAGAAGGAGAGAAAAATTATTAGAAAAATATATTTAAATCTCGATTTGATTGAAGAAATTAAAGTAAAGGGCTTAGCATTGGTTGTAACCAGGCTAGTAGCAACCGTAACAATCTAGAAAAGAGAAAAATTAGTAGATATAGAATTTTTATTACTTGTTTTACTGCCAACATATTTTTTACCAACAAAGATAGGTGTTGATATATCTCATTAAAATTTTTGACAATCCCTGCTTATAATTTTAGGTTATCACTTTAATTTGATGTATGTTGATGAATCTCATTAAAAAATTAAGTTTTTTTAACAATGGTAAGTGTGGACTATCTAACTGGACCCTTATATTAGGGGTAAACCCAGTTGAGCTTAAAGGCCCAAAGACTCAAAAGTCCAAGCCTACAACACAAAAGTAATACTCATTTGGTATAATCCCCTCTTAAAATTTTTAATTTCCACTTCAATTTTACTATTTTGTATTTACTATAATTTTCATATTATAAATTAGAGTGTGTTTGATGTGATGTGATATAATATGATATGATGGATGGAAATGGTATTCTCCATAAACCCCAAAAATAATAATTAAAAACGTATCATCATAACCCCGACTCGTTCCCTAGACTTGAGGTTTCCCTTCCTTTCTTCTTTCTTTCCTGCGATTGTGAGAGGCACGAAGAAGTGGGAGGGATAGGGAGAGAACTCGCATGGAAATGGCTCGGGAAGTTTATATCACATCAATATTGCAAGCAAAATTGCATAGAAATGTGGGTAATTTTTAGTCCTCTTCACCCCTAATTTTTTATTTTTATTGCAAGAAAACTTAAATTATTCCTGATTATGATTGTGAATTGGATGTTGATGGATGAATTTTTTTGAGTTTAGGAATCAAACCCACTTGTTTGTGAATTATATGAATGGGGGTTTGGTCTTCTTGATCATATAATTGAATGATACGGGGCTTTGTCTTCTTGAACATATGATTTAGACAACTAGTTCGTTGGATTCGTAGATTATGTTTGCCTCGGTTTGATGCCTTTGCGTAATTAGTTTATACATACAGCTCATTGATTTAATTTGCCTCTATAATTATGTGACTCTTGTTGTTTCTTACACTTGTGGCTTATGGACTTTGTGTGTATTGTTGTTAAAATGATCAACTCGACTACTATTAGGGTTGCAATTTATTGATTGACGTTTAATTTAGTTTAAGGTTCATGAACTATTTGAGTTTTCAAGAAGATTGATAAGAGCTTAAGACTCTCTCATTGAACATTGAATCTAATTTGCCCAATTATTGGATTGGAAAACCAATTATTGTGTAAGGTTGTTTATTCTAAGTAATTTACCTTTTCGCTGTAATCATCCCTGTTGAATTGGTTGACGATGAAATCGATGAGGCCAATTGGCCCAAACCATGGATGCTATGTGAAGGACAGAGCTACCCTCAAACTCGGTGACAAGATTAGAGATATTCGAATTTTTCTTCGTAAATTTCAAGTCTTAAGGCCCTCTCATCTCCTCGTCATGAGCATTTGACAATGGGCAACATTGATCAAAGTGGAGGTTGGTGTACTAAAAGAGTTGGTTGCTAATGTTGGGGAAGATGATGGTGAACCCATTTGATAACTCCGACTTGGGGTTACCAGACTCGGGACTTGGTGGTGGTGGTAGTGTTTAGCTAGATGGCCAAATTGGTTATACACTAAAAATTAATATAATAAAAGTACCAGTTGATTTGCAAATTCGATAATAATTCATAATATCTACTCAAAGTGCTTTATAGTTTCTTTTGTTTCTCCATTTAGTCGATTAAAACTTAACAAGTAGCAAATTTTCTTTGGAAGAAAACACAAAAGTCATACATATCATATACTACTTGAAGTACATTTTTATTCTTCTTAACCACTTGTTTTTATAAGTTTGAGTAGGATATATATCAATTGAATTCTTGGGAAATTGGTTATTCACTTTATTCCTACATTACAGTAGCCCTATGCCTATATGACAAGCTTCTAATACAAAATCATGTTATTACTTTAGTAGATTGGGCTGATTGGTTATCAATGGTTCATTTGGTTGCTAGTTGCCACACCTTGAAAATTGATGAGAAGCCTATAAAGAGTATTGTAGCAAAATGCATTAATTAATAAAAGACCCACTAGCTGCTTGATTCGTAGATTATGTTTGCCTCAATTTGATGTCTTCGGGTAATTAGTTTGTACATAAATCTTATTGATCTAATTTGCGTTTATCATTATGTTATTCTTCTTGTTTCATACACTTGTAGCTTATGGACTTCGTGTAAATTGTTGCTAAAATGATCTGCTGACTATAATTAGGGTTGCAATTTATTGATTGACGTTTAATTCAGTTTAGGGGAAAAATTACATTTTGGTCCATCTTGGTAAAATAATTTATGAAACCCACAATTTTAGATAAACAATTTTGAAACATTTGAGGTTTGGTTAAAAATTATGGGGACCAATTCCGGAGGGAAACTTTATTTTTCGGTTAAATAAGTGACGTGGCATATTTAAATTACAAAATTAACCTCACTTGTAACTACCACCATATGACCGTTGCTCGCATTTAATTTTTTTTATTTAAAGCTCACTTGTTTTATTTAAGACTCCACCCACCATTCTCTCTCTTCATTTCTCTTTCAATCCCCTTTCATTATTTCTCTGTTACTTCTCCCATCTCTGTTTTTCTCTCACTTTCTCCCTCCCATTTCATCTCTACTTCTTCTCTGGGTTTTCTCGCTCTCCTTTCATTCAACAGGTAAATCTTTTTCTCTCTACTCCCATTTGTTGTTTGGTTTTCTCTCTCTCTTCTCATTATTGTTCCCGATTTGAATTTTCTTGAAAAATTTTTGTAAGTGAAAAATCGGTACATTTGTGCTAATCCTCAACCCCAATAGCCTCAAATGACCCACTATCATCAGCCTCAAATAGCAACATTTTGGTCTTGCCCTAAATCTTTCTCAATCAACTAAATTTTACTAGGTACATTTGTGCTAAGCATGAATATGGGAATGTCTCCTTTTGCCTTGTCCCACAAAGCATACAAATTCCTCCAATCACTCTTCTAAAGGTAGTTTCTTTTTAGAAAAAGGTGGGCAAATTCTTCAATAATGGCCGCGTTGAAGTGGCCACCAAATCTTCACCAATTCACCACTTCAATTCCACCTTTGAGCCCACAAAACACGAGCCCACAAAACAGGATCTTCACCACACAAGACAAATTCTTCAATAATGGCTGAAAGATGGAGAGAGAGCGAGAGTAATAGAGAGAGAGAGAAGGGGGATAGAGAAGATGAAAATCGGGGAACGATGGAATGTCCTGGTTCAAGAAGAGAGACAAAGTGCAAGTGGGGCTTTTAGGGGTTGGTGGGGAAAAAAAGATGTCATAAAATCCAAAATCATTATAGTTCACGGGTTATCCACATAAGTGAGGTTAATTTGTAATTTAAATATGTCAAGTCACTTATTTAACCGAAAAATAAAGTTTCCGCCCGAAATTGGTCCCCCATAATTTTTGACCAAACCTCAATTGTTTCAAAATTATTTATCTAAAATTGTGGATTCTATAAATTGTTTTACCAAACCACGATGGAGCGAAATGTAATTTTTTACAGTTTAGGGTTCGGCTCATGGCCTAATTTGTTGGTTCATGAACTATTTGCGTTCACAAGAAGATTGATAAGAGGTTAAGACTCCCTCAATGAACATCCAATCTAGCTAATTTGCCCAGTTATGGAATTAGAAAACCAATTATTGTGTCAATAAAATTGTTTATTTAAGTAAGTTACCTTTTTCACGCAAAAATAAAAGGTAATAACATAAGCTATAGTGAGATGGACAGTGCAATACATTATGTGCTACTAGAATCAGAGGCTCTCGTATGTAACCCATGCTCTTAGGAATGCCAAATATATCATCCATCCATATAGATAAATATACGAAATATAATCTATTGTCAAGAACACAGAAATGAATTATTAATAAAACCACAACAAAGATAGAGGACTAAAAAGAGAAACCCTCAAACTCAACCGCTCATGAGACAGAAAATTCAACATCTCAGATTAGAAACATATATAAAATTCGGCAAATGGTGTCAATTGTTTCACTTTGTGTAGTAGAACTTTGGGGCCAAGAAAAGCTTGTCGTGGGGATTGGTGGTACGGAGGACCTTGGTGAGACCGAAGCCCTTTTTACCGTTATTGACGTCTGTTGGGACCTTGCAAGTGGACAGTGGGGAGAAATTGAGGGAGACCTTGCAGTGGATCAGCTTCTCGCCGGTGGGTAGAGTGGCCTCGACTCCGATCACGTACACACCTTTGTTGTCAGTTGGGTTGCTGATTACGGTCACTACTGATCTTTTTCCGTTGGCATCTCCCACACAGGTAAGATTCGCCTTTGCACCTACGTATTTCAAAAGTAAGAAATAATTTCTAAGGTAAGTAAAGAGATCTATCATGGATACGTATTTAAGAATTTATGGGGTAAATGATAATAGTAGACAGACCTAATATGAATATGTATGTATGATATTGCAAACTAATGACGAAAAAATTTTCCTAGTAAGTTAAGGTAGTATCTCCTAGCTAGCTTCTTAGATCTTCTATGATATTCCTGTGGGGGAATAAACTATGAATATCTATCTATTAATTAAGTCGAAGTAAATGCATGAAAGTACATACCAGCAATGGGCTTCTCGCCCTGCTTACAGAGGATGGTTCCTTGGACAATGATATGGCCGGGGTCCTTCTTCTTGGGAGCTGCAGGAGCTGCGGTGGCCATGGCCACGAGGCACAGGATGACCAAGGTAAAGGCGATCGAGCTACGAGCCATTGCTTTCTGTGTTTAATTATCAAAGCTACTTTGTTACCAAGAAGCTAGTATTTTGATGTATTTTGAGCGATGGGTGAGTTTGGAGTAAGCCTAGATAATGTGAGTTTTTATAGAGAGAAGGTCCTTAATTGAATTCCTTTGTTGCATAATCTTTTAAATATTATTATTATGGGGCTCATCATATATAATCTAAGATTTCAACACTTGGTAGCCTGCACGTTCAAGTAGTTGGCTTATTATGCTTTCAACGTGGCCATAGCATTACATGCCTCCCATGACCAGTATGTTTGCATATTAATTTGGATGAAAATGAAATGACTGAAATGCGGTTGTCACTTGGATTGGATGATTGCCGGAACATAAGCTAGCTGAGGATTATTGTTAATAATTAGTTGGGTGATCATATATATCTTGTACTTCTTATTTTAATTTAAAATCTTAAATGGTTCAAAATTATAATTTTTTAATAATTACATTTAGTTATTACGCTAACTAGTTCAATCTTATCTATAAAGACGTATCACACGTATGATGTTAAAATTGTAAAAAATTACATGTAAAAATATTATAATACATCGGTTGTAACACTATTACACACTTTAATTATTTTTTCAATTTAATATATTATACTATAACTTTTTAAGTTAAGAGAAGACACTTAAAAGGTATCTTATAGTAAGATGCATATTATTTTGCTAGTTATAAACACTATTTGTCTAATATTTCGTCCGTCTCATATATATATATATATATATATATATCATAGAAAATATCTTTTCTTTGGTCTCATATAATTGTCAAAGTTTATTTTTTCAGAAATTTGATATTATGTTCGTTCTTCAACAATGTAATCACATTTAATACTTATTTTAATATAATTACTAAACTTGACTATAATGTCAGCACAACATCGCCGAGTTAAGGAGTTGTGATTTAGTAAAGTGGTGACGTGCTAAATAATATTGCTTATTTAAGCGGTGAGTCATTTAATTTTTTTGACATGATTTGTTTAACAATTTTTTAAATGTGTCGATACAAATAAAAAAATCAACACTAAATATTCAAATATGTCGTCCACGTCAGCGACTTCGCTTACCACGTCATCATAACTCCGAATTTCAAATTGACATAGTTTTTTAGTTTTATATTTAGTCCAAATTAAAATGATTAAGAAGAACATTATGCGTGTGATGATTTTATATTCTTAAGTATTTGGGAGTAACTCCTCTATATTCCACTTTAGGAGTATTAAATTTTTTATTTTCTTAATATGTGTTATATTATGTATAAATTATTTTTTAAATTTAAAATACTCATACAAGAACAAAAGTATAAACCAACTTTAAATATATGGATAGAGCTTTAACTATATATTAATTTAAATTAAAATAATTATATTTCTATAAATAATTTTTTTATTACTCAAAAACACGAAAAAATAAAACACACATAACTGTATAAAAATAAGGAAATGAAACAATATCGTCAACTCTATCACTATTAGATAGTGTACCAGTGTTATATGTACAGAGACTTTTGCTTATTTATTACAATGGTTGTTACGGTCAACTAGAATTTAAAGATGGATTAATTATTACTACTAAACATATGAATTCAAATAAACGATGGTTTAATTGTCATGTTTGAGATTTTTTTTTCTTTTCTATTGAAAAAGAAAAATTATCCTAAGTCAAATTTTTCTAAAATAGTTTTTTTATTTTTTATTGAAGCAATACTTAAAAGAAAAGGATTCTCAATGAAGGATTGTTAGGGAAAGAATATTATCCAGCTAATAGTGGCAACCTCTCATATAAATTATACAACAGTTCTGGATTTAAAGACCTCGACAACCATATACATAAAGTTTTTTTCTTAAATCTACCTTTTATTTTTATAATTTCCTAAAAATCGAATTCTCTCCCTCAAAATACTTCATATTACCGAATTTATAATCTCAAAGTCTATGTTATAACTTTTGTCTCATGCCTCATTTTAGAAAGCTACGTGTTCCCCATGTTTTACATCGTGCGGGCGACAAACTGGGCAGGCCTAATTGTCTGAATAATGTTGAGGTGTGATTGAAAAAGACACAACACCAAGCAAGCTCAGGGAAGGATTTTGCTGCGCTATAAAAAGCCGACTAATTAACGCAACTGCTTATGTCAAGGCTCTCCTCAACTTCTTCACATTAGCTGACTGAGATGTCTCTTTCACATCAGCATAAGCAACTCGTAGGGCTTCGTTGCTTTGGTCATTCAAGGAAACTAAAGCCCTTCTAGTTGCTTATCTTGATGTTGGCAGAGACTGTCTATTTACATGCATGAAAAAGTTTCGCGTATAGTGAAAGCCAATATAGGTCTGTTATAAGCACCGATAGTGCAAAACCATGGCTCTATTTGACAATAAACCTTTTAGCTATTTATATATTTACATTAGCTGTGTATCGATTATTTCAAAGAAAAGTGCAAGGCAAAATTAATTGTTCATGACAGTTTCTTGATGTTTAGATGAGGTTAAATTCTTTCAATTTGAGTGGAGTAATGGAGTTTGTCTGGAATTCCTTTTATATGGCAAGAACAATAAGATTCAGCCCTTGCTCAAAAGATTAAACACTGAGTAACACAAACTTTAAAAAGGGCCATATACGGTGCAATGACACCACCTACGCGTAAACAACAGTGTGAGAATAAAGTAGCAGATTTCAAACTACATCATTCAATTGAGTAAGAGGCTTATAATTTAATTGGTCCATATGATCCAATACTCGAGAACGTTCAAGGTTTTATCGACCTATTACGCAGTAGCACTGGCAGATGATAGAAAAGCTCTTCCAGGCCCCCTTGCTGATAGAGGTCCATGGCAACCAAGAAGCTACAAAAATACAACTTGGATTAGGAACAATAGAAGTGTACAACCATGCATCACTAATCACATGGATAGATGAGCAAAACAACGGCAAGCATTTGACTTGCTCATTTAATCTTGTCGGTAAATTTCATATCAAAATCAAATAAATATCACCAAAATTGACAAACTAGGAGCTATAAGATCTATTCTATCCTCCCTACATTTCAAGAATATTACAAAATTAAGAAATTGAAAATTTCCAAAAACTATGCGCATGGCCAGTCCACTGGCAGCTCACATTTTTGAGTTTTATGGGTTCGGAAAAAAGCCAATTAGTTTTTACTAGTATCTATTTCAAAAATTCAAGGATTTTCCGAGACTGGAACAGTTTTCAGCTTAATGGCTAAGCTGCTCAGAACACCATCCCAGGCGAGATATATCCACCACTAATGGCCACAGTGGTTAGAAGGAACACAAGGTGGGGAGCAATTCACAAAACCAAGCATAGGAAGGAACACAAGGTGGGGAGCGATTCACAAAACCAAGCATAAGATCCACGTCCATTTAGGACATTCTTCCATCTAGCACCCTAGCCTTTTGTACACATGCCCCACTAACCTAGGCAAAACCCTTATAAAAAAGGGTTGTCTAGGTCAGTTGTATTATTACCATAATTGCATTCATAGATGATAGAACACTGACGTTCCAGAATCAGCAGGGAAGGTCAGTGTCATCAGTAAAACAAAAGAAATACCGCCTAACAAATTCACCAGTGGCAGCCAACAAGTTCATTCAAACCTTGCGCCTTGAAGGAATGAAAGGTCCAAACAGACATAGACAAGACAAAAAGGTACAAGGCAAAACAGAGAGAGCACAAATTTTATCAAGTATCAACTGACCTTCGCATTTACTCCATCCGGCACAATTCTGTTTTCAGCTCTGTACTTCAGATATTCAGCACGAGAGTATTTAGTAAAACCCCTGCACAGCAGATCAAGAAATCACCTTACTAAGAAAGTTCAACTGAACAAAAGTACAATATGTTTCCTACAAGGAGCCACAGCTTCGATTTGGATGAAATGACAATATCACGAGAGCAGCAAAAGCCCACAGTTTGTGCAGAAAACAAGAATACTATACTACATAGCTCACTTAGTGATAATGTTAGGTGGGCCACCACTCGAAAGCTTTTAAAAAACCCAGCTCAGTTCCTAGAAATCAATACCAGATTATTTTCATCATGACTGCATATCAACTTTAAAAGAACAATAGCAGAATGTAGTATAACAACAAATATGAAAAATTTTGTCCAGTCCTTAAACACAAAGCTAGTTCCAAGGAGTGCTTCTAATACCATAGACAACTACCAAAGTCACAAGAAGCTCTCATTCATGACGCCGAGGGTTTATCATCCATTGTTATACAGTTATTGGAATCATAGTCGGTTCGGAGAAATCAATATTAAATTAATTACATTGTGACTGCATATCGACCTTAAAAGAATAATTGGCACAATGTAATGTTAGTGTGGCGACAAATGAAGAATTCAGTCCAGCCCCTAAAAGCAAAGCCTGTTTCAAGGTATAAGGCTCACTTCTAATAGCACAGAGCATTTCCAAAATCATGCGAAGCTCTCATTCGTATACCAAGGAGGGTTTATCATCCATTATTATACTATTATTGGAGTTATAGTCAAGTGGAACGAAGCAAACAAAACGTACCACTTCCTGCTCACGATGATCTTTTGACGTCCAGGGAACTTGAACTTAGCACGACGGAGGGCTTCCTGTGCATGGTGGCTGTTGCTGTCCTTGCATCGGACAGAAAGGAGAACTTGTCCAATGGCAACACGGGCACAGGTACCTTGGGGCTTACCAAAAGCACCCCTCATACCAGTCTGGAGCCTATCAGCCCCAGCACATGAAAGCATCTTGTTTATACGCAGCACATGGAATGGGTGCACTCTAACCCTTAGATGAAAAGCATCTTTTCCAGCAAACTTAGCCATGTACTTGTTGCACGCAATTCGTGCAGCTTCCAAAGCCTCACTTGACACATTTTCCTTCTCCCAACTGACCAGATGCACACAGAAGGGGAACTCATCAACCCCCTTTTTCTTCATCCCAACATCATAGATCCTGATTTTGGGATCCGGAACACCACGGCAATACCTTGACTTTGGGTATGGCTTGTTCTTGATCTGGCGATAACACCTCGCGGGTCCTGATCAAACATATGTAGCAAATATCTCATCAACAAGAATACCTCCGCAAAACTCTAAGACTGCATATTTTACGTAATAATTAGGTAGGGTAGAAACCTCACAATCACTTCTTATAAGAAGTTGGCCTCATCAATGATAAATGCATACACTAAAGAAGCACAACGCAAAAAGACTAAACCTTATATTATTCGGACTCGTCCACAAGTGTCTGACACAGAATCACGTACGAGTCCACATTTTTTTGAAGAACTTTGTACACATCTGATCTAAAGTGAAGGGTGGACTGTCCATACCAACGTCCAAGTGTGGACTGCTAGAGGTGTCAAATGTCCAACAAGCGTACTTGAGGCAAAATGAAGAGTCCAACTAACATATAGTCTTAACCAAACTCAAAATACTAAAGAACAAGAGTCGCCAACTACATCCTTATTCCCTCTGATTAATTTGCCCCATGAATATATGCACACCAACATCACAAATTTAATCTAAATACTCAACAAAACTTGAAAACACAAAGATCCAAGCGTGTTTAGCATCAGGGCAGACAGAAACTAACACCAAATAAGGAACACAACCAACAATTTCATAAGGAATTTACCGCTTACAATCAGAACATATTTACTTGCATTCCAAATTCATATGAACAACCCCGACCAAACAATCACAAAAGTTTTAAAAACTAGGCAGAATTGATAAGAAGGTGAACAAAATCAATGCTTCGCTAATGAAATTTTGCACATACTACAAGAACTTCCAGAAATGCTATCAGTCAATGATACTATTAGTGCTATTTGATCAAATAAAACTGGACATCTAAGATTATGTCAAGACAAACATAAATCTCACATACCATTACGCAAAAGTTCGTAAATCTCAGTCAATTAGACAAATTAATCCTCAAATGACGCGTAAAATTGCATAATCAAACTACAGAGACTACCATAGGGATGGAGGAGAGCGAGAGAGAGAGAGAGAGAATGAGAGACATGGGGGCTTACTCCTTCCCATGGCGGGCGTCTTTCTGCAAATTCTTGGCTCGCGAAACCCTAAAATCACTGGATGGTGTGAGGGAACGGAGCTATAAAAGGTATGGTTGGTGCTGAAAATCTAGACGTATTATGACGTTTGTGCTTGTGTTGCCCAATTTTTAGCCCAAATTTATCGAATAGCTTGGACCAGTCCAGGTCCACGTCTTAACACATAGGTGACCCAAGAGAAATTTAGAAATATCAAAAATACTTGGACATATCAAATACGAAACCCTAAAATCCAAGCATGTAACTTTTTTAGAACGCGAGATTTGAGGTAAAAGATCTCTTAATAGGTGCGCTTTTACTATTTGAAATGACATTGATCTCCTTACTGGAGTAAAGTCGCTACAATCTCAACCAACACTTTGTTGCTTAAATAAGTCATTCTAATTTGAGTTTGAGTTAGATTAATTTCGAGCTGGTTAATAAACAGAATTTTTTAAGTGTCATGCCTTATTATAAACTAATATGCTAGATATTTTAAAATCGCTAAATTTTCAACAATCACAACTAAATTATCAGTTGCGAAGTTTTTGCATTCACGGTCGAGGCACAAGAGTATGTTGGCTTCTATTGTTTTAAGTCAATCAATAACTATCAGTACTTTCATGGACTCAAAAGATTAAGTTCTATCGATGGGCTTATTTAAACAAATAAATATGCCCCATATTTCTGTAATTTTTTCATAATTTTCCTCACCAACCATGGGGTGGAACTTAAAAGATCTACAACCATACTCTTCTTGCCCAGCAACATTCATACTTTTCCTACTTGTTCACTTCAATGAACCTTTGAACGAGTTCCTCATGAATTGTAAAAAAAAAGTTACCTTTTTTCACGCAAAAATAAAAAATAATAACATGGTTTATTGTGAGATGGACACTGCAACACATTATGTGCTCTCAGAATCAGAGGCTCCCATATGTGACCCGTGCTCTGCTAAATATGTCATCCATATAGATAATATATATGAAATATAATCAATTATCAAGAACACATAATTGAATTATTAATACAATGACAACAAAGATAGAGGAATAAAGAAACGAAACTCTCAAACTCAACCACTCATGAGTAAGAAAATTCAACACCTCAGATTAAGAACATATATAAAATTCGGCAAATGGTGTCAACTGTTTCACTTTGTGTAGTAGAACTTTGGGGCCAAGAAAAGCTTGTCGTGGGGATTGGTGGTACGGAGGACCTTGGTGAGACCGAAGCCCTTTTACCGTTATTGACGTCTGTTGGGACCTTGCAAGTGGACAGTGGGGAGAAATTGAGGGAGACCTTGCAGTGGATCAGCTTCTCGCCGGTGGGTAGAGTGGCCTCGACTCCAATCACGTACACACCTTTGTTGTCAGTTGGGTTGCTGATCACAGTCACTACTGATCTTTTTCCGTTGGCATCTCCCACACATGTAAGATTCGCCTTTGCACCTACGTATTTCAAAAACAAGAAATAATTTCTCAGGTAAGTAAAGAGATTTATTATGGTTACGTATTTAAAAATTTATGTGGTAAATGGTAATAGTAAACAGATCTAATATCAATATCTATGTATGGTGGCAAACTAATGACGAAAGAACTTCATTGGTAAGTTAAGGTGGTATATCCCTAGCTAGCTGCTTATATCTTCTATGTATGAATATCTATCTATTAATTAAGTTGAAGTAAATGCATGAAAGTACATACCAGCAATGGGCTTCTCGCCCTGCTTACAGAGGATGGTTCCTTGGACAACGATATGGCCGGGGTCCTTCTTTTGGGAGCAGCAGGAGCTGCAGTGGCCATGGCCACGAGGCACAGGATGACCAAGGTAAAGGCGATCGAGCTACGAGCCATTGCTTTCTGTGTTTAATTATCAAAGCTACTTTGTTACCAAGAAGCTAGTATTTTGATGTATTTTGAGCGATGGGTGAGTTTGGAATAAGCGTAGATAATGTGAGTTTTTATAGAGAATCCTTAATTGAATTCCTTTGTTGCATAATCTTCTAAATATTATTATGGGGCTCATCATAATCTAAGATTTCAACGCTTCGTAGGCTGCACGTTCAAGTAGTTGGCTTATTATGCTTTCAACATGGTCATAGCATTACATGCCTCCCATGACTATTATGTTTGCATATTAATTTGGATGAAAATGAAATGACTGAAATGCGGTTGTCACTTGGAATGGGTGATTACCGGAGCATAAGCTAGCTGAGGAATTATTATTAATAATTAGTTGGGTGATGATGTATATCTTGTAGTAAGACATGTATTGTATTTTTTATTTTAATTTAATATTTTAAATAGTTTAAAATCACAAAATTTTTAATAAGTACATTTAGTTATTTACTGTAAAGTTTTGATATTAGTAGACTAGATTAACAATAACGAAATGATATCCTAACTGATTCAACCTTATCCATAAAGATGTATCACACGCATAATTTTTGATGAAAATTAAATGATTAAACTGTGTTCCATTTTGATTGGAAGAGCTGCATGTGAATGCTTCATGTAATTAATTGTTTGCAGTGGGTATCTAATTAAGTAAAATACATTATTTTTTTAAAAAAAGGTAAATTGTCGTAATTTAAAGTTTCTTAAAATAATTTTTTAAGGAAAAGAAATATTTAAACCAAATGTCTCTAAGCAAACGTGCTAGGAGGTCTGATGTTTTCGAAAGCGACGTGCATCCAACGAACTGGCCATGTCTGATATTGCACTTTGAATCGCCAAGAAGTGTTTAGTATTAGTTGATATAAATTTTTCTTTTAATTTGAGCGGAAAGAATCAAACTTGTAATGCAGTTGTTGTAAGGACCGACAATAGTGCGCAAGAAATGGATCGAATTGTTGCTTACAAGCCCATCGAGAGACGGTTTCGATCTCGCTGATAGCCTGAACCAAGTCACAAACTCAGCAGCCAAGGGCCCTCATTGAGTCACGTACATGCTAGACCACCATCGCTCTGAGTTATGATAGAAAAGAACTAGTAGTCGCTACTATTATCGGCTACTAGAGTCGTTGAATAGTTACACCCCAAATCCAAATCCCACTGATGATAGGACTAGCATGAACAAAGTGAGGCCGAGAGTATTTGTTACCGAATCACATAGATTATGGCAAAAGTGGTTGTCTTAGTAGTAGTTAGCTATTTCAGTGATTTAAGATAAGTGTGTAATAGTAGTCTGTTTAAGTAGCAAATTTATATAAAATGACTTAAAAGGATAAAATGGATAGACAATTTTAGAAAATAAAAAGGAGAATTTTGAAAATATATGTGCAAACACGAGGTAATGGTTTTGAAAACGTTACTTTGAATAACTTTCGGAAAACACTACATAAACCTATAGTCACTATGTCAAACACTAATTTGCCGAAAGCTTACATTTTTAGATAAGTAGTGTTTTAACTCCTTCAAACCACTAACCACTATCACAAAAGCTAGTGCCGAACACACCCAATATTTATTTTCTCAACGTCCCCTGTGAGATTTGTTGGATAATGTCTCGCTCAATCATAGGAGCCTCGGTGTTGTATATATAGTAAAATACGTGACAAAATAATTTTACAATTATATTCCTAATTATCCTCTATTATGCCCCCTCTATCTAATCGGGGGACACACAGATTGTTTCTATGTAATAAAAATTGCTGAGTGTCCGTAGCAATATAACGAATAACTAAATCTCCATCAACAACCCGTTCACGAATAAAATAGTAATCAACAACGATATGCTTGCTATGATAATGATAAACAAGATTGGGAGACATGTACATCGCACTAATGTTGTCACTATACAACCTGACCGATTGAGAAATAACAATGCCAAGGTCATAAAGCAATTTGCGAATCCGGATGGTCTCAACAACGAGTATAACAAACAACCCCGTACTCATCTTCAGTGGAGGACTTCGAGATAGTGGGTTGCTTCTTGGAGTGCCGGACAATCAAATTAGGACCAAGGAACACTCGCATAACCAATGGTAGAATGGCAAGAATCCTTGCAACTAGCTTAATCGAAGCATCGAATAGGCCACAACCAGCGTAGGAGACGACGTTGGATGAAACCACAATCCATGTAACAAAGTACCCGCACATAGCGAAAAATACGTTTGACATCATAGAGGTGAGCAAGTGTGGGAAGTATGCATAAATTGGGAAACCACATGCACTCGCATATGTAATGTCGGGCGAGTCATAGTTAAATATTGTAATGCTCCTACCATACTTCGTATTGAGAGGGATCTACAAGCAGTTCATCATCAAAAAGGATAGTGTGGTTTAAGCAGTAGAAGGTGTTCTAACATGCTTACATGTTTGTAGCTAAAATGAAGGTTTGCTCGGGAGAGTCCGAGTCACCCTAGAGGGGGTGAATAGGGTGATGGAAAAATCTTTGCGAGAACACACACTTTTGACAGAAAAGAGGCAAAGACAGATTCCGAGTCTAAGCACGGGGTCGGAAAATATTGAACTCGGAATGCAATGAATCGAGTAAACAAGTACGAGCAGGACTGTCCGAGTCTAGAATGAACTCGTAAAGAGAACAGAGAGATTTTACGTGGAAACCCTCCCGGGGCAGAAAACCACGGCCCGTGTCAATCCGGACACGAAGTCAAATCCACTATTTTGAGTCCACAAAATACCGTGAACCGACCGAACCCGAGTTGCTCCCTTGGACAACTCTATACAAGTTTTCCTTGACTCGAAGTTACCTTATCCGATCTAGTACTTCCTAGCTGAGATAACCCTTACAGCTAGGGACAACTAAGCTGAATTAACCTTTACAGCTTAGTCAAGGGACCTCACAAAGAGTGTAAGAAGAGTCCGTAACTAAGTACAAGACCTTACAACTCGAAAGTAATGAATTACCGAGTGGGAGTTGTAAGTTGAAGATGGAAAGTAAATACAATAACTTTTTATCAAGTAAGTGTATTGACAATGTATTCGGCAACCTTCAAGTCTTGTGAAGTGGCTTCTTTTATAGAAGACCAGGCAGAGTAGCCGTTATCTTCATCTCGCTGACCGAGAGTCCTCTGTGACCGTTGTGAAAGGCTTTACGAGTCACTCGGAAAGTATCCGTTGAAATATGGACGTTGGACAATGGTTTAACTCTCTTGGAAGTCCTAAAACCATCGGTTGTGTCTTGATAAATGTGGTGAGACCCACCGTTAAGCTTGGCGTTCCAGTTTTCCGGATATGGAAGCGGACGGCTTCGACACAATCTTCCGAGACTAAAGCGAGGGAAGGTGAAAAGCCATATCTGCTGGTGATTTGACGTTACGAAGCCGGCTACTTTTGTAGTTTGAAAAGATATCCTCGAATGAATAACCTACAAAAGTAAAACACCTTCGGTTCTCAAAGTATAAAATACTTTGGTCCAAGGTTAGACACGAGATAACAAAATAATTTTGAAAAATTATGCAATTGATTATCCGAGTCGAAAAGAAATGGAATTTTCGAGTCTAATATCCATGATACTCGGAATTCCATATGACTTAGTCTTAAGTAAAGAAACACGTTCTATAGCGAATATCGAGTGGGAAAGAACTTGATATAGACTAAGCATGAAATGAACTATGAATGCTGACTATGCAAACAATAGAGTAAATAACCACAAGTCAGATTCGAGTGAGAAACAGCGGAATACTGGTATATTCAAAATGAGATTAATCGAGTGAGAGTGGACTCGGAATAAAGAACCGGTTTTCGAGGCGCTAAGCGAAAGCGATGAAAGAGATATGTGAAGGCCGAATCGCATAGAGAAGATACTATTTAACTCAAGTAAGTTTCTAAGACACGAGAGAATGCCTTGAAATCAAAACTCTACATGAATGACATCGTTATACACGATTCCTTTTGCATGACTCGGAAAGATATAGAGCAGATGTCCGAGTCTTCATAAAATTTATGTAAAAGGTCAATAACATACTTCGTTGTGTCAAGAAAAGACCCGAAGGAGAGCAAACCACTTAAATATCCAAGGAATAATGAATATCTCCAAGATCTTTTATTGCAAAATGCTAAGAAAGAAGGGTAATAAAGGTTTGAAGTTACGCTTCAAAGTTGTCTGTTAGAATAATGTTATCCACATAAAGCGTAAGAGCTAGGAAATGTGAATCGGTGCATAGAACAAACATGGAGGGACCAACATGACTACAGAAAAACCATGGGACAGAAGAAAGCTTCGAAACGATGCAACCAAGGTCGAGGAGGTTGTTTCAAATCATATATGGCCTTTTTAAGTTTACAGGCATGCCTCGGAAAATCTGAGTGAAGAAACCCAAGAGGTTGTCACATGTAAACTTCCTCGGTTAGATTTCCATGAAGAAATGCATCCTTGACATCTAAGCCGAAGAATAGACCAACCAAAAGAAACTACTAAAGATAAAAGCAAGCGAACAGTGATTGGTTTGACAACAGGACTTAATGTCATATGGTAGTCAATCCGAACTTATTGATGAAAGCCTTGGGCCACCAATCTAGCTTTGCATCTCTCCACACGTCCATCATAACGGTACTTTATTTTATAAAGGCATTGACTACCAACAATATTTTGGCCTGATATAGATGGTACTAACTCCTAAGTGGCATTGGCAAGGAGTGCAGAATACTCTTCCATCATGGCATCAACCCATTGAGATGGTTTGCGAGCAACAGCGAAGGAAGAGGCACTCCTACAGGAACCACTTTTAATGACAGGTCTTTAACGACGGTTAAAAGGACAAACCGTAATGAAAATGGACCGGTGAAATTTTTGTAAATGAGCGGCGTTGTTTACCACCTATGACGATGGTTGTTTCAGTGAACTGTTATTACATGTTGGGCTGTGAACATATGACGACAGTTCATAGAAACAACCGTCATCATGGGTCACATTTAACGAGAGCCGTTTTAATGAACCGTCGTTAAGTGTCTTCCACAATTAGATCTAAAGACCCGAGACTGCAGCACTCGCTCTTTTACACGCCTAGTTCATCTATCGTATACTATCGGTCTAATCGATCTTCCACAGCTTCTTCTCGTCCATAATACCTCGGATTTAGATCCGCTCGACCGGATACTTGTCGCCTGTAAGTTTTAATCGCTGTTGTACCTCTTATTTCTTATTCTTTTCGCTCATTCTTTTGTACCTCTCTTGTCGTTGTAGTTCTTGTGGTCATTGCTATCTTCCCACCATCCTCTCGCTCACTCTTGCTGTTGTCTTCTTCCGGTATAAATCTCTATCCTCTATTGCCAGGTCTACTCAAATACCCCTTTTAAGTGCTTGTTTAATTGTGAAGCTAAGTGCCTACTGAAGAGGCTGGTTAGGGGGACGTTGAGAAGATACATATAACATGTGAGATTCAGTAACAAAGGCTCTCAGCCTCACTTTGTTCATGCTAGTCCTTCCATCAGTGGGATTTGGATTTGGGGTGTAACTATTCAGTGACTCTAGTAGCTGATAATAGTAGCCACTACTAATTCCTTTCTATCATAACTCAAAGTGATCGTGGTCTAGCATGTACGCGACTCAATGAGAGCCCGTGGCTGTTGAGTTTGTGACTTGGTTCAGGTTATAAGCGAGATCGAAACCGTCTTGGCGATCAAAGTGCAATATCAGACACGGCCAGTTCGTTGGATGCACGTTGCTTTTGAAAACATCATACCTCTTAGCATGTTTTCTTAGGGACATTTGGTTTAAATATTTCTTTTCTTTAAAAAATTATTTTGAGAAAATTTAAATTACGACAATTTACTTTTAAAAAAAATACTAGTGTATATGTCGTACTTCGAATAGTTATGAGCTAATATATATTTGGATAATTTATTAAGCAAAATCCCTTAAATTCTACATGCCTATAATAAAACTCGAGCAAGGAAAATGAAACAAAGAAAATTTTTTATAGAGAAACCAAGAACATATTATCATTGGGAAAAAATTTAAAACATATTTAAAAATTTAGACTTATTATTTTTTGGTTAGTTGAGACAACTTAAATGTTAAAACATTTTTCATCAATTAAGGTAATCTCAGTACTTACAATCTTTTGATACCTCCTTTCTTCAATCAACTCCAAATTTAAATGTTAACTATATTTTGGTGCTAATGTCATCGTCAAATACACACCTCTAATATTAATGTTAGAAAAATAATATCAAAATTATAATAATAAGTTTTTAAATAATTTAAATAAATCATAAATAGTGAGTTTCTGTAATACAAAAATGTAACAAACAATGGCAACAAAAAGGCAATTTAAGATAATATAATAATTACCAATGAGATATTGATACTTGGGTATGCAAGGCTTAATGTTCTGTTACCCCCTCTCTTATTCATCTTGACCAAAAAATAATATATTATAATATAAAAGGTTACAAAAAGGGTTAAGGTGTGGCTTTGTGGATAAAAATTAGTTTAACTAGTAAGGCCTCATGAAATATTACTATGTACTTAAGTCTAGACTCTACCTAAATAACCACTGTTAGACATCATTTGTATCAAAAGAACAATACAAATAAAGGAATGGGTTGAAAACATGATCCATATACATTAGTAAGATTCAACATCTAGCTAACCTTCTCACCTATCGCCACAGTTAATGGAAACCAAAAACATTTTGATGCTAAAAAATAAAGTAAGTATAGAAAATATACCACAATTTTTTTAAAACTAATATTTTTTCACCATCTAAAGATATGGAATCAACAATTTAATAGGAGTTTTTAAGCTCTTAAATGCATTATGATAAAGCTGCAACTAAGTAAGTTTATGTTATTTCAATGGATTAAATATTAAGTTTTTCATAAGATTGAATAATATTTCCATTATAATAATCCTAGAATGCATAGTTTTTGAGTCAAAATCATCACACCTCTAACATATTGCTATGAAATAGAAAAGTACTTTTTTATATTTTTATAATTTATATGTTTATATTGGCTAAAATGTATAAAATATATAAAAGAATAATTTCAATTAGAAATATACAGAGAGAAAAAATATTATATGTACAAATTTTTATAATCAAATAAATAAGGAAAATAACGTGTCAATTTACTTGATAACTTAAATCTATTTATAAATATGCGTATTTATAACCTTATCACTCTATCAATTTATGCCACCTAAAATAGTCATTTATCAAATAAACACATACGTTCTTATATATTTATATAAAATTTATAAAATAGTACATATAATTTTCATACAAAGTAAGACAAAATAAAATATTCTCTAATCCCACCATATAAATTTACCAAGATAATTTTGGCAAGAAAAAGAAAAACTTTGCCAAGATAATGTTCAATAAACTCTTTTTTTGGATGGTTATATAATTCATATTTAAATTTTATCAAAGACTATAATTTTGTTTATTCTTAATCATAATCAATTTATTCTTAATCATAATAAACTAATTATAATATTTAAAAAATATTATAATAAGTGAAAAAAGTACACAAGATCTCATTAAATATTAAACTCATC